>WNGS01152209.1:0-12964 GCA_020271785.1 Procambarus virginalis
GTGTGGAGAAATTGAATTATTCACAGAAACATACTGGAGCCTGTCAGTAAGGTAAGATTTGACGTATTGCAGGGAGTGTCCTCTGACTCCATAATGATGTAATTTAAGAAGAAGGTTTTGGTGGTTGACAGTGTCAAAAGCCTTATGCAGGTCCACAAATAACCCAACAGGGATATCATTTTTATCAAGAGCTGCATGAATCAAGTTAATCATACTAATAAGTGAATCATTAGTGCTTTTTTTGGGTCTGAAGCCATATTGACAAGAGCTAAGTATATTGTGTTTGGCTTGATAAGAATAAAGCTGCTTGTAGATTAGTTTTTCAAATATTTTTGACAAGTTAGGCACGATTGATATAGGTCTGTAGTTGTTAACATCTGTGAGATTACCACATTTGTGAACAGGGGTTACTCTCGCTTTTTTTAGAATATCTGGAAAGGTTTGGAGTTCAAGTGACTTGTTGAAGAGCAATGTAATAGCAGGGGCTAAAGATCTGGAGGCTTTTTTGTAAATTAAAGTTGGTATCTCCTCAAGGGCACTAGACTTGGTTTTAAGGGAAAGGATTATCTCATTAACGTCAGTAGAATTAGTAGGCTTTAGGTACAGAGGCTGTGGATAGTTACCTGTAAGATAGTCCTTAACATCAGTGCTGGAAGATGGAATATCATTTGCAAGGGATGACCCAATGGAAGAGAAGAACCTATTGAACTCAATAGCAGAATCAGAGGCTGAAAGCTGACCGTCGTTATTAGACAGTAGTCTTGGTTGTTATTTAAAATCTTCTTTGATCCCAATATTTGTGAAATTGTGCTCCAAGTTTTTTTAATGTTGTTCTTTATTTGGGTAAATTTATTGTTGTAGTATTTAGTTTTGGCTCGTCTAATTATTTTAGATAGCAATAATGAGTAGTTCTTTGAGAATTCTTTTGAGATGGTTCCTAACCTATACTTCTTCTCAAGGTCATGTTTTTATTAATGGATTTAAGTATTCCCTTTGTAAGCCAAGGATTGTTAAGCCTTTTGGTTGTGACTTGTTTTGTAAGCATAGGTCAGTGGGTGTTATAAAGGCTGAGAGTTTTTTGAAGAAAAGATTGCACTGCTAGGTTGATGTCCCCTATGTTATCTAACTCAGACTCCCAGTTGACATTATCAGCAGCAGTTATAAAATTGTCTATAGCAGTTTCATTGTGCAGCCTAAAGCTTAACTCCTTTGTCTCTAGAGGTGGTTTGTTAATGTTAGTTAAGAGAAATGTAGGGTAATGGTCTGTAGTGCTATCGGTGATTATACCTGAAGTAAGTGGAGAGGTTATGTTGGTCCAGATATGATCTAGAGTCATGGCAGTATTATCAGTGATTCTAATAGGTCTAGTGATTAAGGGTATGATGTAGCAGGAATTCATACAGTTGAGGAAGCTAACAGCAGTAGGGTGTTCAGGCTCGCAGAGGTCAATATTAAAGTCCCCTGCGATAATTAGATGGTTTTTGTTCAGTCTGTTATCTAGTATTAGATTTCTAAGGTTTGAGTTGAATTCGGACACATCAGTGTTAGGCATTCTATAGACTGCACCCACAGATAGGACAGACTTGGCACCCTTGACTCTGAAACAGGCAAAGATATACTCCCCACAGCAGTTTCTAGTTCTAATTACTTTTAAGCATGTTAGTTCTTGGTGGTAGTAAAGAGCAGTACCACTACCTCTCTGAATTTAACGACAGTTGTGAATTGCCGAATAGTTAGTCATGTTATAGAGTTGAGTAGTATCCTCTTGTTAACCACGTTTCAGTAAGTATAATAAAAGAGAATTTGTTGTCAATAGTTTCAATCAAGGCACTAACATCATCGAAGTGTTTACCTAAGGATCTAACATTCAAGTTGATTACAGAGATATTGTGATTATGTGTTAATACATTGTTTACATCATGTGCTGTAAAATATCTGCAATTTTGATCATTAAAGTGATGATTTTCATAGATCGTGGATAAGAGGTTTAGTTCTGGGTCTATACTTGTCTGCATGAAAAGGCTATTTGTAGGAAAACAAGGCAAGAATGGCAATTACAAAATAGAATTTTGATATAAAAGGGGGAAAAAATATATAAACAAGACTATACAAAACAAACACAAAATGAACAAAAAAAAAGAAAAATGATGTTGCTTACAAGGGGCTTACAGGTACTCTCAGGTACACTGTAAGTAATAATTTGCATTTTGAGACACAGGCAAAGCCAGGGGTACAATGGAGTAAGGGAGTATGGTGAGGCTAGGCAACCTAGGTAATAAATGAAATCAAAGAAAAAAGTTGAATAATAAACATAGGCAAATTTAAGCTAAAGATTATTAACTATAAGTAGTTTAGCCCTTAAACTGCGCATGGCGTATATATACGCCCTGAGTAACATGTCCTATGGTGCGCATGGCGTATATATACGCCATAGGATGCCAGGCTCGATTCAAATGGCCCGCGGCTACACGGGGTTCACAGTAGCTTCCTCAGGGCTCCTGTAAACAGACGCCATTTAAAAAAAAAATCGTGGGCAATATTCTCAGGTGTGAGAGGCACAGTACTGTTGGAGCAACCAAGGCTGGCGCACGCAGCATGAGCGATCAGCATTGCTGTTCAGCTTGTGACCACAGCATCGCCGATAAATGTCAAAATAAATGTATAATTGTTATTATTTAGTGATGGCAATATTACAGATGACTCCTGACTGTGATATAAATAACCAGGGTTGTTGATACCTGGTTGATGGGGTTCTGGGAGTTCTTCTACTCCCCAAGCCCGGCCCGAGGCCAGGCTTGACTTGTGAGAGTTTGGTCCACTAGGCTGTTGCTTGGAGCGGCCCGCAGGCCCACATACCCACCACAGCCCGGCTGGTCCGGAACTCCTTGGAGGAATAAATCTAGTTTCCTCTTGAAGATGTCCACGGTTGTTCCGGCAATATTTCTTATGCTTGCTGGGAGGACGTTGAACAACCGCGGACCTCTGATGTTTATACAGTGTTCTCTGATTGTGCCTATGGCACCCCTGCTCTTCACTGGTTCTATTCTGCATTTTCTTCCATATCGTTCACTCCAGTACGTTGTTATTTTACTGTGTAGATTTGGGACCTGGCCCTCCAGTATCTTCCAGGTGTATATTATTTGATATCTCTCTCGTCTTCTTTCTAGTGAGTACATTTGGAGAGCTTTGAGACGCTCCCAATAATTTAGGTGCTTTATCGCGTCTATGCGTGCCGTATATGTTCTCTGTATTCCCTCTATTTCAGCAATCTCTCCTGCTCTAAAGGGGGAAGTGAGTACTGAACAGTACTCAAGACGGGACAGCACAAGTGACTTGAAGAGTACAAGCATTGTGATGGGATCCCTGGATTTGAAAGTTCTCGTAATCCATCCTATCATTTTTCTGGCTGTCGCAATATTTGCTTGGTTATGCTCCCTAAACGTTAGGTCGTCAGACATCATTATTCCCAAATCCTTTACATGTTGTTTTCCTACTATGGGCACATTTGATTGTGTTTTGTACCCTGTATTATGTTTAAGGTCCTCATTTTTACCGTACCTGAGTACCTGGAATTTGTCACTGTTAAACATCATATTATTTTCTGATGCCCAGTCGAAAACTTTATTAATATCAGCTTGAAGTTTTTCAATGTCTTCAGCCGAGGTAATTTTCTTACTGATTTTTGTGTCGTCTGCAAAGGATGATACGAAGCTGTGACTTGTATTTTTGTCTATATCTGATATGAGAATAAGGAAAAGCAGCGGTGCAAGGACTGTACCCTGAGGTACAGAGCTTTTAACTGCACTTGGACTAGATTTTATATGGTTGACCGTTACTCGCTGAGTCCTGTTTGACAGAAAACTGAGTATCCAGCGTCCTACTTTACCGGTTATTCCCATTGACTTCATTTTGTGTGCTATCACGCCATGGTCACATTTATCGAAAGCCTTTGCGAAGTCCGTGTATATCACATCAGCATTCTGTTTTTCTTCTAATGCCTCAGTGACTTTATCGTAGTGCTCAAGTAGCTGTGAGAGGCACGATCTTCCCGCTCGAAATCCATGTTGGCCTGGGTTGTGAAGGTCATTGGTCTCCATGAAATTGGTGACCTGACTCCTAATCACTCTCTCAAATACTTTTATTATGTGCGATGTTAGTGCAACTGGTCTATAATTCTTTGCCAATGCTTTGCTCCCTCCCTTGTGTAGAGGGGCTATGTCTGCTACTTTAAGTGCATCTGGTATCTCCCCCGTGTCCAAGCTCTTCCTCCACACTATACTGAGTGCCTGTGCTACCGGCACTTTGCATTTCTTTATAAATATTGAATTCCATGAGTCTGGACCTGGGGCCGAGTGCATGGGCATGTTTTCAATTTCTCTTTCAAAATTTAGTGCGCTCGTGTTGATATCAGTTATATTTACAGGGGTTTGGATATCCCGCATAAAGAAATTGTCTGGATCTTCTACTTTCATGTTGTTTATTGGAGTGCTAAACATGTCCTCATACTGCTTTTTTAGGATTTCACTAATTTCTTTGTCATCCTCCGTGTATGAACCTTCACTTGTACGAATAGGTCCAATACTGGCAGTAGTTTTTGCTTTTGATTTCGCATATGTGAAGAAGTATTTTGGATTTTTCTTTATTTCCTGAATTGCTTTCTGTTCTAACTGCCTTTCTTCAGTTTCATATGAGTGTTTCAATTTCCGCTCGATTTCTTCAATCTCCCTATTTAAATTATTCCTTCTTTGACGGGAAATTCGTGTCTGCATAAGCAGTTCCGTTATTCTTTTCCTGCGTTTATAGTGTCTTCTGCGTTCTCTTTCTACGTTGGATCTCTTTCTGGCTTTCCTCAAAGGAACATGTTTCAGACAGACTTGATACGCTTCCGAAGTCAGTTTTTCTATTCCTTCTGTAGGACTTTTATTACTTAAAACAGTTTCCCATGGAATGTTTTTAAGTTCCCTGTTTATTATCTCCCAGTCTATCCTTTTATTATTAAAATTGAATTTACTGAATAGCCCCTCTCGCTTTATCAACGTTTTAGGTCTATTCTGAGTATTGATGGTAGTTTGCACTTCAATGAGCTTGTGATCTGAATATGTGGTATCTGATATCGTAATGTCTCTGATAATGTCTTCATTGTTCGTAAAGACCAGATCTAGAATATTTTCATTTCTCGTTGGCTCCGATATCTGCTGAGTGAGTGAAAATTTGTCACAGAATCTAAGTAGTTCTCTAATCTGTGGTTGGTTAGGTCCTGATAGATTCCCTGGTATAATATTATTGTTTGCTATTCTCCACCTGAGACTAGGCAAGTTGAAGTCACCTAAGAAGATAATATCAGGTATTGGGTTCTCCAAATTATCAAGGCTATTCTCTATTTTGTTTATCTGTTCTGTGAATTCCTCAGCCGTTGCATCTGGCGGTTTGTATATTAGAATAATCACTAAATTTATTTTCTCTATTTTTAATCCCAGTACCTCTATCACCTCATTTGTAACGTTTAGGAGCTCCGAGCACACAAGGTCTTCCCTAATATACAGACCCACTCCTCCATGTGACCTAATTTTCCTATCACACCTGTATAGGTTATATCCTGGAATCCAGATCTCACTGTCCAAGAATTCCCCTGCATGGGTTTCTGTGAAAGCTCCAAATACTGCATTTGACTCCGTGAGGAGGCCATTTATGAACTGTACTTTATTGTTGGTTCTTGTTTTCAGTCCTTGTATGTTGGCAAAGATGAATGAGGTTACTCTATTAGTGATAGTTTGACTGGGAGACTTTTTCGGCAAGCCCATTATGCGTGGACATATTGAGTTTGTTCTGACCAGTGCTGATTGTTGTAGGGCAGTTGCCTGTTGTAGTTGTGGTTCCCTTTCGGTGTGTAGTTGTATCTGTAATTCTGGTATGCAAGTGGGTCTGGCATCCAGTTCCATACATTCTCCATGCTCCTCCTTTTGAATTCTCTTTCGGTCTGGTATAAAAAATTTATCGAATTTCCTCCAAATTCATTATCCTGCTTGCCACTCTTTATGTAGCGTTCCGTGCCTTTCACGTGAAAGTATGGGCAGCTGAGGTCATAGCATTTTCTGTCCTCCAGTGAGGTTTGGCACATCTCAGGATGGAAAAACCTACATATTGATCCAAATCGACACTCACCTTTCCTAAGCATATTTAAACATTTTTTGGGATGTTGATAACTGCATTCTAATCCTTTCTTATTACCAGCATATCTATGTCTGCATATGCCCTTTGCATAAAATTTGCATAAGTCTGTCCTTCTGTTCTGACTTTCTCTATCGGGAACCGTTGTAGTGTCTGTACCTACCGAGCTGTCAGTGCTGTCTGTTACACTTTCTAGTTTACTGTCATCCACATCCGGGCCTACTGAGTCAGAGTTTACAACTTCCTGAGTTTCAGCCTCAGTTTCATCCCTGACTATAGCCTCCGCCCCTGGTATATTACAATTGTTGTTCCTTTCCCACTCCTCCTGGATGGCTGGTAGGCTTCCAATGAACGATGTTTTCCGATCATGCGTCATGTTATCTAGAAGGTTTTTTAGGATATTCCAAGCTGGCTGGTCATGTTTACACACCCAGAGCAAGTGGCCAGCTCTCAGTGCCGCAGTGTTACTCACTCCTGCACAAGCCGAATGAAATCTATTCTTACAGATATAACATTCAATTCCCGTTGCCTTCGACTTTAAGGAGATGTTACAGTGGCCACAAATTTGTTTATTTACTCCCATTTTGCCTTGTTTTGTTGTATATATCTATATATTTATAATATTATATGTATACCGTATGTTTGTAATAGTATATATGTTTATTTGTTCTACAGTATGGTCAACTTATCACACGGTCGAGGGTGAGGGAGGGTCCCAGAGGCTGTACCGTTGACACTTGTTGTCCCAGGCCGCGGCTGGAGGCCCTCAGTTGCCAGTTACTTGGGTTATAACACTGATATGTTAATTCGCTTGTATTACAATAAGGGATTTTCTGCTTTATTCCCGACTTGCAATAGTATTCACTTTCTCTATTACTAATTTCTCGATCCACAGTCCCCTATTACACTTGTTGGAAACCAATTTGCTAGTAAGCACACACACACACGGTGGCCACACAGGATGTGGGCCTAAGGGCTGGGTTCTGGCACCACGAGGTGGACTCCACACAAAATTCACTTGTTATTTCCTTAAAGCACAAAAGTCGGATGTCAATCACTATGGTATATTGTTTAATAAGTTGAGACGCACTTTATGAGTTATCTGACTGTGTTTAGTTCCTGTATCACTGAAATATCCCGAGATATATAGTGTTTTTCACAGAGCTCGTGCTCACGTGTGCTTCCCCTCCCTTGCCCTCCCTCCTCCCTGGTTGTGATAATAGCAGGATTGTTGTAATAATTAGCGCTGTACGAGGAGTGATGCTGAGAGACGGAGGGAGACAGCATCGTTTACTGACTGTGTGGCCACCTGTTATTGTTTGCATTCACCATACCAGCTAAGTGGTTCTCTATGGTGAACACAAATGTAGATACTTATATATAATGTGTGTATTAGTGTAATAACAGCAAAAGGATTATGTTGGGAGGAGCCATTTGGGTGACGGAGGTGACGTCGTCTGCACGATTTGTCGAGCTGTTTAGAGGGTGGCCACTATTCTCTTTGGGCGCACTACAAGCTTAGGTGTACAGTTACGGTGCATAAAACATGTAGATATTTATATATAATATGTGTATATAGGGTAATAACACTGCAAACAGTATTGATGGGGGAGAAAGTTTAGTGTGTGTGTGACCTTGAATGAGTGAGGGAGCCGCCAGCTGTGTATTTTTTTTTTTTTTTGAGATATATATACAAGAGTTGTTACATTCTTGTACAGCCACTAGTACGCGTAGCGTTTCGGGCAGGTCCCTGGAATACGATCCCCTGCCGCGAAGAATGGTTTTTTCATCCAAGTACACATTTTACTGTTGCGTTAAACAGAGGCTACAGTTAAGGAATTGCGCCCAGTAAATCCTCCCCGGCCAGGATACGAACCCATGACATAGCGCTCGCGGAACGCCAGGCGAGTGTCTTACCACTACACCACGGAGACTGCTAAATATAGCGACGCTGCTGTATAGCGACGACTCTTAGTGCCTGAACTAACTATATCAGCTTAGCTGTACAGTTGTGGTGAACAAAATATATACATACTTATATATAACATCTGTATACTGTATAGTGTAATAACACCACAAATGGTATTGTTGGGGGAGAAAGTTTAGTGCGTGTGTTGAGGGAGTGGCAGCGAGTGGCTGGCTGGTGTGTGGCGGTAACTCTTCGTTGCTTTTCGACTCTCAATACCAACTTAGTGGTTCGTTATGGTGACCAAAATATGCAGATACTTATATATAACCTGTGTATAGAGTGTAATAGCAGCAAAACTTTTTGTTTATTGTTTTATGAACATAATAATTGAATCACTAATATGCATACCATACTTTTGAGTATAGCGATTATTCACCACTTTTTATTATAAATATATTACAATACACACTATTGAATAATATTACTGCAAAAAAACTATGAAAAAATCAATCGGAGACATTGAAACAATTAGGTAATAATATCTTTGTGGCAACTCCCATCTGTCAGCGCGGGTGACGCTGACCGACCCTGATGACCGCTCTGTCAACGCCCACTTTTTGCCAGACTTCCTCGGTCAATTGCGCCCAAAATATGTCACCTACAATTTTTTTGTTATTTTTCCCATGCTCAGGGGACGCAAATTAACATGTTTAGAAGACGAAAAAAAAATTTGAATTTTTTTTTCTTGCGCACAGGGGTGTAAATGTCCCCAGGACCCTGAGCAGTGTAAGGGTTAGTTATGATCGTATAATTAATAAGACCTAAAGAAATATTAAAGCACTCAGTTAATTAAGTCCAATAAATGACTAGTAAAAAGGAAATTAAAAATTAATTTAAAAGTGAAGCAAAGAGACTTAGGATACCTAGCCCGCACTGGGTGACAAGGGGGATAATTATGTTGACTCATTGGGAGTGATAATAAGGTGAGACAAACCACATTGGGTGAGAAAAGTGTTGAGGTTATCCTTATTAGCAATTGTAAACATTTTACCTACTGAAGTCTTTCTCACTTTAATCAAGCCATCTCTAACGAAGCACTGATGAATCGCATTTGGGTTTTGATGACGGATTTGACGCAGGCGGTAAAGGAGTTGCTGTATTTTTCTAGTCAAGCACTCGTTGATGTAGATTCCCTGTCGTTGGGATGCAGCTGTTCGGATAAGATGCAATTTCGTGGACTGGGAAGCCAGCTTCAGGCAAATTTTACGCTGGTTTTGTCCTGATGGATTCTTTTTGCCTACTCTGTAGGCAGCATTAATGTCTGTTTTGTTTAGAGTGACCTGCAATTCTTTTTTTTAAGAGATCCTGAACAATTTCAATACACTTTTCACCTTCGCTTTCCACTGGAATAGCTTGGGACGACACAACTACAGAGTCAAGCAGCTTTTGCTGATCTTGTTCATCCTGGGTGATGGAACGTTGGGTGGATAATGTACTGATACATGCAGTCATTTTGCTGAGAGCTTCCTCTTGTTTTTTTATGGCTTCATCAGATTTCAGACGAATGTTTTCCTCACGGAGATTATTCAAGTCATGCTGGAGTTGATCTTGGCTAGCCCTAAAGTTTCAAATATCCTTGCAGAGGAGGGTTATTTCGTGTTGTTGTTGATGGAGGTTCGAGCAGTGTGCTTGATTTTCAGTTTGAAGACTCAAGATGATCACATTTTGAGCCTTAACCCTTCAACTGAGCATTGCATCATATGATGCTTTGACCGATTTGCAGTAAATTGCGCATCGCATCATGTGATGCTTTGGAGTACTACGCAAGATTTAAATGGCCCGCAGATACACGGGGTTCACCACACCTTCATCAGGGCTCTTGTAAACAGACGCCATTTAAAAAAAAATCGTAGGCCAAACTCCCGGGTGTTAGGAGCCTCAGTATTGAGTAAGCTACCAAGCCTGTCGCATGCAGCACGAACTCACAGCACTGCTGTTCAGCTTGTGACCACAGCATCGCCTAAAAATGCCATAATATACTTGTTTATGCTATTATGTAGCGATAATATTATTACAGATGACCCCTGACTGTGATAAAACTGACCAGGGTTCTGATAATAGCAGGGTAGTGGGGATAATTAGCACTGTGCTCCATGGAGGGAGGAGTAATGCTGTGGGAGGGAGGGTAGTGGCGTTGTCTTCTGACTGTGTGTGGCCACCTTTTATTGACTGCACTCACCATACCAGCTTAGTGGTTCGCTATGGTGAACACAAATGTAGATACTTATATATAGCGTGTGTATAGAGGGTATAAACAGCAAGAGGAGTAGGTTGGGAGCCGCCATTTTGGTAAGGGAGGAGCGTCATCTGCATGACTTACCATGTTGTTTACTGATGACCACGGTGGTCTTTGGGCACCATACCACTTTACTTGTACAAGTATGGTGAATAAAACAGGTAGATATTTATATATAATGTGTGTATATAGCGTAATAACACCACAAGCAGTATTGTTGGAGGAGAAATATTAGTGCGTCTGGCCTTGAGGGCAGCAGCCATCAGCTGACTGTGTGAGGTCCTACGTCTTTGTGCCTTTACTCACCATACAAGCTTAGATGTACAGTTATGGTGAACAAAACATGTAAATACTTATATATAACATCAGTATATAAAAGCAAAAACAGTATGGTGGGTGGAGAATGGTGGCAAGTCAGGTGAGGTGAGGTGAGGGAGGGAGTGGCAGCCAGTGGCGGGCTGCCACTGCCACTCAGCATACCAACTTAGTGGTTCGTTATGGTGAACACGAATGTAGATACTTATATATAGCATCTGTATATAGTGAATAAAAGCAAAAACAGTATTGTGGGAGGAGAATGTGGGTGAGTCAAGTGACTTGAGGGAGGGCGTGAGTGGCTGGCTGGTACACGGTGGTCACTCCTCGTTACTTTTTGACTCATAATAGCAACTTAGTGGTTCGTTATGGTGAACAAAACATGCAGATACTTATATATAACCTGTGTATATAGTGTAATAACCGACAAAGTATTTGTTCACTGTTTAACCCTTAAAGTGCTCATCAATTCATATGAAGTGCTAGGTGTTTTACCAGTCGACTGCTCTTCACTTCATATGAAGTGTTGGAGCACTACGCACGATTTAAACGGCCCGCGGATACACGGGGTTCACCACACCTTCATCAGGGCTCTTGTAAACAGATGCCATTTTTAAAAAAATCGTGGGCCAAACTCCAGGTTTTAGGGGCCTCAGTATCGCGTAAGCTACCAAGCCTGACGCACGCAGCATGATCTCACAGCACTGCTGTTCAGCTTGTGACCACAGCATCACCTAAAAATGCCATAATATACTTGTTCATGCTATTATGTAGCGATGATATTATTACAGAAGACCCCTGACTGTGATAAAAGTGACCAGGGTTCTGATAATAGCAGGATTGCGATGATATTTAGCGCTGTGCGCCATGGAGGGAGGAGTAATGCTGTGGGAGGGAGGGTGGTGGCGATGTTTTCTGACTGTGTGTGGCCACCTTTTATTGACTGCACTCAGCATACCAGCTTAGTGGTTCGCTATAGTGAACACAAATGTAGATACTTATATATAACATGTGTATAGAGGGTATAAACAGCAAGAGAAGGTTGGGAGCCGCCATTTTGGTGAGGGCGGTGGCATCGTCTGCACGACGCCACCGTGCAGACGACGGTGTTGTTTACTGGTTACCACGATGGTCTATGGGCACCATACCAGTTTATTTGTACAAGTATGGTGAATAAAACAGGTAGATATTTATTTATAATGTGTGTATATAGCGTAATAACACCACACAGTATTGTTAGAGGAGAAATATTAGTGTGTCTGGCCTTGAGGGAGGCAGCCATCAGCTGACTGTGTTAGGTCCTATGTCTTTGTGACTTTACTCACCATACAAGCTTAGATGTACAGTTATGGTGAACAAAACATGTAGATACTTATATATACCGTCTGTATATAGTGAATTATAGCAAAAACAGTATTGTGGGAGGAGAATGTGGGCGAGTCAGATGACTGGAGGGAGGGCGGGAGTGGCTGGCTGGTACACGGCGGTCACTCCTCGTTACTTTTTGACTCATAATAGCTACTTAGTGGTTCGTTATAGTGAACAAAACATGCAGATACTTATATATAACCTGTGCTTATAGTGTAATAACCGACAAAGTATTTGTTCACTGATTGATGAACACAACTGAATCAACAATATGCACACCATATTTTTGAGTACAGCAATGATTCACTCATTTTATTATATAAATATATCAAACTACACACTATTGAATAATATTACAGCAAAAAAACTATGAAACATCAATCAGAGACATTGAAATAATTAGGTAATTATCTCTTTGTGGCAACTCTGGCCTGACAGCTGGCGAGCAACAGACCACCTGGGACGCATGCTGAGTCAGCGCCTACAATTTGCCAGACTTCCCCGCCCTATAGCGGGCAATATATGGCACTTACGATTTTTTTTATTATTTTTCCCGTGATCAGTGAACACAAATTAACAGGTTAGGAAGAAAAATAATTTGTTTTTTTTCAAAATGACATGCGCCTGTGCGGATAGCAGGATATTAGACCCCGAGCATGTAAGGGTTAATGAACGTAATTGAATCAACAACATGCACACCATATTTTTTAGTACAGCAATGACTCACTCATTTTATTATATAAATATATCACACTACACACACTATTGAATAATATTACAGCAAAAAACTATGAAAAATCAATCAGAGACATTGAAATAATTAGGTAATTATCTCTTTGTGACAACTCCGGCCTGACAGCTGGCGAGCACGACCGTCTGGGAGGCACGCTGAGTCAGCGCCTGTTTTT
>WNGS01152210.1:0-10825 GCA_020271785.1 Procambarus virginalis
TGGGTGCCTAACCCCGGTCGATGGCAGATAAGGAAAACCCCCAACTATATGGGGTTTTCCAGGGCCATTGCTCCCTGAAACCTCTCTGAAGGGGCCAGGTTCTGGCGCTGGTCCCTGGTAGGTCTGAACTCCATAGCTAGTGTCCCGGTCTAACATAACATACATTAGCCCGATAAGCTCCAGGGAGCCTCCGGGCTCACCCAGAAAATGGCGTTTCATTACATTCAACGCTGGTTTTTTATAAGGATTGCAAGGAGGGAGGAGTAAGGCTGTGGAGGGAGGGTAGTGGCATTGTCTTCTGACTGTGTGTGGCCACCTTTTATTGACTGCACTCACCATACCAGCTTAGTGGTTCGCTATGGTGAACACAAATGTAGATACTTATATATAACGTGTGTATAGAGGGTATAAACAGCAAGAGGAGTAGGTTGGGAGCCGCCATTTTGGTGAGGTTGGTTGCGTTGTCTGCACGAGTTATCATGTTGTTTACTGGTGACCACGATGGTCTTTGGGCACGATACCAGTTTACTTGTACAAGTATGGTGAATAAAACAGGTAGATATTTATATATAATGTGTGTATGTATAGCGTAATAACACCACAAACAGTATTGTTGGAGGAGAAATGTTAGTGCGTCTGGCCTTGAGATCGGTAGCCATCAGCTGACTGTGTGAGTAGCTACGTCTTTGTACCTTTACTCACCATACAAGCTTAGATGTACAGTTATGGTGAACAAAACATGTAAATACATACATATAACATCTGTATATAAAAGCAAAAACAGTATGGTGGGAGGAGAATGGTGGCAAGTCAGGTGAGGGAGGAAGGGAGGGAGTGGCAGCCAGTGGCGGGCTGCCACTGCCACTCAGCATACCAACTTAGTGGTTCGTTATGGTGAACACGAATGTAGATACTTATACAGAGCACCACTTCGTTTCCGAACTTTAGTTATCCGAAACTTCCAGTTTCCCGATTGGGGTTGGGGAGTCATGCTACACGAACAAAGTTCGGGTAAGAAACGGTCCGCCAAGCCTCGCGCCGGCCCGTGGTGATGGGTGGGAGATGGTCCAGTTTGCCCACTGACCGTGTTGGGCGCCACTAATCTAGAGTGCCTTCTACCCTGTGATTTCACAGATTCACGGCCTATTATTCCTGTTTGATTTGTCATGAGGCTGGAGAGTTCAATCTGCACAATTAAGAAACATCTGTGCACCATGTCGGCTCCAAATGCACGCATTGCGTCAATGATTGCTGACTAGTACGTGGATGGATGGGAACTTAGGTGGGAGGCAGTATGAGAGAGAGGGAGAATTAGTGAGAAAGGGAGGGGGAGGTAGGCAGGAAGGAAGTAGTGAGGGGGGATGGGAGAATTAGGGTGGGAGGGAAAGGCAGGCAGAGGCAGGCAGAGAGGTAGGCAGGCAGAGAGAGAGGCAGGCAGGCAGAGAGAGAGGCAGGCAGGCAGAGAGAGAGGCAGGCAGGCAGAGAGAGAGGCAGGCAGGCAGAGAGAGAGGCAGGCAGGCAGAGAGAGAGGCAGGCAGGCAGGCAGAGAGAGAGAGGCAGGCAGGCAGAGAGAGAGAGGCAGGCAGAGAGGCAGGCAGGCAGGCAGAGAGAGAGAGAGAGGCAGGCAGAGAGGCAGGCAGGCAGAGAGAGGCAGGCAGAGAGAGAGGCAGGCAGGCAGAGAGAGGGGCAGAGAGGCAGGCAGGCTGCTTTTCCCTCCCTCCCTAATTCTCCCATTCTCCCTCACTACTTTCCTCCTAGCATCTCTCCCTACCTTCCCCTCCCTCCCTTTCTCACTAATCCTCCCCCTCTCCCACTATTTCTCCTCTCTCACTATTTCTCCTCTCTCACTATTTCTCCTCTCTCACTAATTCTCTCTTCCCCCCCCCCCCCTCTGTTGGTGGAATGGTGAGGACGGCAGTAAGGAAAGATTTGCTGACCAGGTGATTGTTGCCAAACTTCTCAGTCATATTGTATTACAAATTTTAATCTTAGCTGTAAAATATTTATGCCAAAATGGTAATTTTCATATATTAATATACATTATTAATCATTAACATGTTATATGATTTCCTATTTATTAATTAAACAAATATAGTTTTATTTATGAATTATGCACAGTTGGCATCTGTGAGCAGGCGCTGACAGACATGTCCGCCTCTACGTAGCCTTGACCCCGTTAGTAGCTCCCCCTCCTCCATAGCCTGCTGTTCTCATGTTATGAGGAAGGCAGTGAGGGAGGATGGCAGGCATTGAGGGGGAGAGGCAGTGAGGCATTGAGGGGGAGAGACAGTGAGGCATTGAGGGGGAGAGACAGTGAGGCATTGAGGGGGAGAGACAGTGAGGCATTGAGGGGGAGAGGCATTGAGGCATTGAGGGGGAGAGGCAGTGAGGCATTGAGGGGGAGAGGCAGTGAGGCATTGAGGGGGAGAGACAGTGAGGCATTGAGGGGGAGAGACAGTGAGGCATTGAGAGGGAGAGGCATTGAGGGGAAGAGGCAGTGAGGCATTGAGAGGGAGAGGCATTGAGGGGAAGAGGCAATGAGGGGGAGAGGCAATGAGGGGGAGAGGCAGAGAGGGGGGAGGCAGAGAGGAGGGGGGAGAGGCAGAGAGGGGGAGATGCAGTGAGAGATAGAAATAGTGAGGGAGGGAAGGCTGGCAGGCAGGCTGGCAGGCAGGCTGGCAGGCAGGCTGGCAGGCAGGCTGGCAGGCAAGCTGGCAGGCAAGCTGGCAGGCAAGCTGGCAGGCAAGCTGGCAGGCAAGCTGGCAGGATGTTTCTGCAGGCTGGCAGGATGTTCCTGCAGGCTGACAGGAAACATCCAGAGGATGTTTTCCAGACGTCTTAATAATCAGTTAGGAACAATTAAGGACTTTTATAAAGCGGATCAGGACTTCACTTATTGGTAAGTACAAACAAAATACTGTACGGTCGCGTTTACGCTATGAACCTGTCGATTTTTTCCCCTAGAGTTTTTTCATACATTTTTCGGAAACATTTCTTTTTACATTTCTTTTTACATTTCTAGTTTATTTTTTCCCCTCTATTTCTCGTATACGAACTTACATGTTAACCGACGGGTCTCGTCCCCAAGGGGTTCGGAAACCAAGTGGTGCTCTGTATATAGCGTCTGTATATAGTGAATAAAAGCAAAAACAGTATTGTGGGAGGAGAATGTGGGCGAGTAAGGTGTTGAGGGAGGGAGAGAGTGGCTGGCTGGTACACGGCGGTCACTCCTCGTTACTTTTTGACTCATAATAGCAACTTAGTGGTTTGTTATGGTGAACAAAACATGCAGATACTTATATATAGCCTGTGTATATAGTGTAATAACCGACACAGTATTTGTTCACTGTTTGATGAACATAATTGAATCAACAATATGCACACCATATTTTTGAGTACAGCGATGATTCACTCATTTTATTATATAAATATATCACACTACACACTATTGAATGATATTACAGGAAAAAAAAACTACAAAAAATCAATCAGACATTCAAATAATTAGGTAATTATCTCTTTGTAGCAACTCCGGCCTGACAGCTGGCGAGCAACAGACCACCTGGGACGCATGCTGAGTCAGCGCCTGTTTTTTGCCAGACTTCCCCGCCCTATAGCGGGCAATATATACCACTTACGATTTTATTATTATTTTTCCCATGATCAGTGAACACAAATTAACAGGTTAGGAAGAAAAAAGTTTTTTTTTTATGTGCCTGTGGGTGTCAAATGGTATATAGCCATGCACCATTTAAGGGTTAATGGGGGTTCACTGTGGTAAGAGATGGGGGGGGGATACTCCCTGATTGCATGAATGCATCCAAGTCTTGATAGTTTTGTCATGGGGTTCATTTTCTAGATTTCAGTATTGAATTCTCATTCATGCCTCTGATTGTACTTCATAGATTGTAGTTAATACAAATTTAGTGACATTTATTCTGGTATGAGTATTGAGAGAGAGAAAATTTGTGAAGTTGAAAATGTGTTCCTTTTGCCATGTATTATCAGTGTAATTATATATTATGCAAATATTTGATTAGTAATGCCTTGTAATCTTTCAGCAATTGGGGTACAGAATCTGATCCTAAGTTCACAGGATATCACAATGGAAATTCAGAGCCAAGAGGTTTTGGTAAGTACAGCATGAGACGAAAACTACTCTCGATTTCTCATTACTTTTGTTGAAAAATAATTCTTCACTGATATTCATGACATTCCAAGCTGTGGTGATATAAAATGGTAAAATCCTCTAGCATCTCAATGCTCTTGTATACTAATTTTAAATCATACAAAACTGACAACTGTTTTTAGTAATTGGAGTGATACACACAACAGTCCTAGTCTAAAGGTGTCATACATAGGTTCTCAAGCATCTTAACCCCTCTAATTGCACAGGTTATATCAGTGCATTGTCTGTAATGCACAGGAAAAATATTTTCTGAAAAAATTGTTTCCCTTTAACCCTTTAACTGCGCAACGCGCCTGCAGGCCCAGGCTTCGGGTGTGCAATGCGCCTCCGGGTGTTTTTATTTTTCACGTTCCATTCAAAACTCCCGCGGCTACATGGGGTTCACATCAGCTTCCTCAGGGCTCTTGTAAACAGACATCATCTTTAAAAACAATCATGGTCCACATTGCCGGGTGTCAGAGGCTCAGTAGTGAGTGAGCAACCAAGGCTGGTGCTCACAGCATGAGCGCACAGCACTGCTGTTCAGCGTGTGACCACAGCATCGCCTAATATTGTCAGAATATATATATAATCTGTTTTATTTAGCCATGATAGTATTATAGAAGAGCCCGAGTGTGATAATGGCTGGGTACAATGTTCAAATATCAGTGATTCAATGCTGTTCACGATGTTCACAGCACTAGCCACAGCATCACAGCATTATTTCGTCCATCTAGGAATCTTCAAACGACTTTTTAGGTTCCTTTTCAAAATAAACTTGTGGTCAATTATTCATTTACAGGTATTAGTGACCAGGATTGTGGTTATAATTAGTGTTGTGCGTAGGAAGGAGGAATTTTGGTGAGGAAGGGAGAGAATTGAGGTAGCCTCACTGTGTGGCAGTAACTCTTGTTTTGCTCACCATACTAGCTTCATGGTTCGCTATGGGGAACACACATGTACATGGGTATATACAGTGTGTGTGAATAGTGTAATAACAGCACCAGGAGTATGTTGTGAGGAGCTATTTTGGTGAGGGAGGTGATGTCGTAATCGTGGCGTCGTCTGATGTGTGATTTGTCATGCAGTGTATGGTGGCCACTGTACTGTTTGGACATAATACCGGCTTACTTGCATAGTTCTGGTAAATAAAACATGTAGATAGGTATATATAACATGTGTAAATAGTGTAATAAATAAAGTAACAGAATGGTGGGAGGAGCAATGTGGGCGAGTAAGATGTTGGAGTGAGGGAGGGCTGGCTGGGTGTGGCTTCTCACACTCGCGGTGTTCTGAGTGTGTTGGTGAATGTATATAGTGTGTGACAGTGTATAGTGTGTACATGTGTTGTAAATATACATAAATAAACATGAAACATTGGTGTGAATAACTGTATGATTTGAAGGAGTAATGTTGGTGAATACAATGTTGGAGGAGTGAGGGAGACTGGCTGGGTGTGACAGCTCACACTCGTGGTGTTCTGAATGTGTTGATGGTGAATGTATATAGTGTGTGACAGTGTATAGTCTGTAAATAGATTGTGTATATAAATAAATTAGCATGATACATGGTAAATATGTGCAACATATGTGTACACAAGTGTCATGCACATAAGTGTCCTCAGACACTACAGATGGTTTACTGCCATAATATAGTATACGTGTTCATTATACATAGGATTAGCACGTAAAAACAAATAAAATGTATTTGGAACAGTGTGCAAAAAAATTAACAAATATATTCGCGGCAACTCGCGCGCCCCGCCCCGCCCCGGGCGCCCCACCAGCCCCGGGAGCTTACTGCACGGGCGAATGGGGAATGATGACGTCACGCGCCAACTTACGGACCCCATAGCAGCCAAAGTAAGTACAAGTTCCAAATTTTTTTGACATACCCATACTGGGGGAAGGGTTTTTGACACTTTAAAAAAACAAAATAATTTTTTCAAGATAATTTATTTCCTGCGCACCGGGGGGTGTCATATTTATAGGCCGCGCAGTTAAAGGGTTAATGTGAATGCCAGTTCTAAATATTGCTGACTTAATTTTTTTTTTTTTTTTTTTAGTGTAATATCTCTTGATTATTATATTCCATGCTGAAAAGAATGAGGATCACATAAATCTCTGTAATTGATATACAGTATAATATTAATCTATATTTTTTCAGGCCATATTGGGATCATGGTTCCCGATGTTGGAAAAGCATGTGAAAGATTCCAGTTACTTGGAACAAAATTTGTGAAGAAACCTGATGAGGGTAAGTTTTATAATAAAAGATGGAGAGTAGAAGAAGAAATTAAAATAAGAAGGAACGGGGAGGAGAAAATAGGGAAGGAAGAGAAGAGAAGAGTTGAGGGGTAATGAGAAAGGCTGCCAGCTGTGTAAAGTTGGGCCATTACTTTATAACAAGTTTTTCAGGTGCGTATCAGATTTGAGCACAAACCATACAAATGAAAAGGCCAACTTGTAGGTCAATTTGTAATTTTTTTTTTTTTGTCAGCCGTCAGTAAACCCAGAATTTGTCAGTAGCTGTTGTATAAAATTAACTGAAATAATATATAAACTTGTCAGTGCTTTTGTACCTTCCTCGGTTACCTTTATACCAGGTGTTAAAGAGGTAACTACCCAAGTGTAGTTACAAGATGAGTTTCCTAGTACTCTTTGTCGTATAACACTTGGAAATTACTGACAATTTTGACCACCACCTCCCTTAGCTTGTTCCAACCTTCTACCCACTATTTGCAAAAGAAAGATTTCTAATTTTTTTTTTTTTTTTTTTTTTTTTTTGGCACCTTTGTTTCCTTAGTGTGAATCTGTTTCCTCTTGTTCATGATGTTGCTGATTTAAGGAATTCCTCCCTGTCAATTTGGTTGATTCCTGTTAGAATTTTGTATGTGGTGATCACATCACCTCTTTTTCTTCTATCTTATTCTTTTGGCATGTTTAACCACCGTGATGCGCCGAGTTTGTGAAATTCCCCGTGCGCATGAAATCGTGTTCCCCCAAATTTTTTTTTCTTATTAAAATGATGAATTCCCTTCCCTGAACATGTCTATGTAAAAATGAATGTCAAATTCCACTTACTTTGACTGTGAGGATGTGGACAAGGTGACATCATCAGGGACTGGTCGCCCGTGGGCGACGCTCCCAGACACAGTCGTGTGGGCCATTCAAGCACCACGTGTGTTGCTACAAATATATTTTCAATTATTTGTTTTATGTATTTCCAATGAGGTTTTATTTTATTTTTTTATTGTATATGATGCATCTTTGTGTCCTTTACAATACTAGTATGTATACAGTAGAACGTTCATAATGTTCCATGGCACTCTGATACATGTCAGTAATGTGTCCACAATAAATGTTTATTGACGCAATATTACTTGTTAAAAAAATCACTAAAATTTCAATATGTACAGTTTCACACACTATTTACACAGTAACACACTGTATTACACACTCAGTACTTCAGAAATGAGTAATAATCAACGAAGTAGTTCATGGTACACAGCGTGACTTCGCTCTCGTTGCACCAGGTACAGATAGATTTTCGCTTACTGTTTCTTCGTTCTGTGTGCTTGCAAATAACGAACTCACGTACACCCTTGACTTTAGTACTTGTAGGTGGTATGTAGCCAAGCTTGTAAAGCATAAGGTAGTATTGAAAAGATTATAGGAAAAGATCAATTTGTAAGGTCCCACACAGGAAGAGATTCAGCCACTCTCGAAAAGTGTCCGTCAATCTAAAAGAGATTCGGGCATTCTGGAAGAGATTCAGCCAGCCTCAAAGAGTGTCAGTCAATCTGGAAGAGATTCAGCTATTCTTGAAAATATCTATGGAAAACACCACCATGGAAGCCGCTAACACTGTTCATCTATGCTACTTGTATCGATGCATCATCACTGAATGCAGAAAACGATTCATCTATGTATTATCTATATAAATTGGAGATGGCATGGGTGGGCAAGGCCGACACTCAGAGCTACAACTGGATACGCTCGCTGTATCGTCCTCATAGGCGCTGTATCACTTGCATCCAACTTTGTGTTAGTCCTTATTGCGCCTAGCTTCACCAATATCATGACCCTTATGATGTTCAAACAATAAGGCTTGAATTTTACCGACAGCGCATGATCCTTCAACACCGCGTTGGACAGGTGTTTGGGAGCCAGAGGTGCATGCACCCCCCATGGTTGCTCACTCAGTACTAACCCAGCCAGCAGCCCTAGGACATTCTGGGAATTTTTTCCAAGATGGCTGCCTCACTGGAGGTCCTAAGAGTCCATTTCGAACCCAACCAACTACACACACATTTTGAATGGGTACGAAAAAAAATTAGAGTTTTCTCGGTTGGCACAGTCCAGTGGTTAATGTCTGTAGTCTCTCTCCTAATTCTTTTTTTTCAGTTCTGGAAGCTATTTTGTAGCTTGCTGCTGCACCTTTTCTAGTTTATTGGTGTGCTTTTTGAGATTTGGGCACTATACAACTGCTGCATATTCCAGTTTTAGTCTCAAAAGTCATGAACAGTTTCTTTAGTATTTCACTATCTATATCATATACAAGAATGTAAGAACTCTTGTATATATCTAAAAAAAAAATTTAAAAACAAGTTTGAAGTTGGAAAGCGACGCATATGCTCCACACAATGTTCTTTTGTGTGTTCCTCTGGCGACAACTTACTATCCAAAACCACCCCAAGGTCTTGGTCTGTATTAGAGTTCTGCAATTCCATTTCACATAATTTGTAAGTTGTGTGTGGTCTATTTTATCTGAATCCACATTCCATAATGCAGCATTTATTCACATTGAATTCCATTTGCTACTTTATGCTCCAAGCACTTATTTTATTCAGAGCAATTTGAAGGGCATTACAATCGTCTGCGTCTCCTATCTTCTCCAGTGTCTTGGCATCATCTGCAAACATGTTCAAATAATTCTGTGTTCTTTCTGGTAGATTGTTTATGTACACGATGAACATTACTGGTGCAAGAACTAAACCCTGTGGTACTCCATTAGTAACACTCCTCCAGTCAGATACATTGTCTTTGATTACTGCCCTCATCTGTCTGCCCGTCAGAAAGTTTTTCATCCATGTCAGAAATCTCCGTCACTCCTTCAGCATGTTCCAGTTTCCAGAACAGCCTTTTGTGGGGGACTCTGTTAAAATCCTTTTTTTGGGGTCCAGATAGACACAGTTAACCCAACTACTTTCCTATATTATCGCCGTGGCTCTTATCATAAAAGGTAAGTAGATTTGTTACACAGGACCTTCCTGATCGAAAACCATACTGTTTGTCCGTTATGTCATTACTCTCTAGAGTTCAACGCATTTGCCTTGAACTATTATTTCTAGTTTTGATTACCATGCTTGTTAATGATATGGATCTGTAATTTAGAGGTTCCTCTTGACTATCATTTTTATAGATTGGTAAATTATTTAGATACTTTAATGAAAGCTGGATGGTGAATGTTCTAATTGGTTCCATTCCAGGTTCAGACTGGTGGGGTCTTGTTTGGGATTCCCAGTGGACATCTGTCCTTGCCTCCTATGGCTCTGCTCTGCCTGCAGAGTAGAGCCATAGGATGCAAGGCTCTGGTGGTAAATTAATCCCTCGAATACCCCGTCAGTTGGGCAAGTATAGTCTGGAGCCTGAACTTTGCCTACGTAGTATTTCTTCTGGGCAGGGTTGGCTCCAAGCGTTGTGCTGGTTTCCTCCCTCCAGTTCCTCCACTGGCAGCACTGTCAGGCTTGGGGTCTCATTTGCCCTTCGTTAGCACTTGTGTTACCAGCTTTCTCTTCGGGATTCGCTGGGGTGATGACTTGAACCCTGGTCTTGCTACCCATTGCTTGATGTGTTCACAAATGTCTTGGTTCTGGGTTGGTATTTTGTGACCAGTGCTCATGAAACCTCTCAGTGCTGTTGACCAGGCCTGTTCCACTGGGTGCACTGCACAGTGCACCCAGTGGAACACTGGGTGCACTGTGCAGTGCTGTGTTCCACTGGGTGCACTGCAAACCCACTGCGCGGTTTGCAGCAGTGTGGCAGGCCCTTCGGAGGGTTCATCTTCCTTCAGGATCTGTTCCCTGGGTCATTCTGACTGTCCATGGTGGTTCATTCACTGACCCACAGGGGGTTAGTAAAGCTTCCCTGACTTTCTGAATGTTTTTCCAGATAGGGGTAGTGAATTGTCACTCGCTCCCTGTGCCTTGGGTCCCTGGGAGTCCAACAGAAATTCTGCAATGAAATAGTATAGAGCAATCTCGGCAAGATAGCTTCAGGGAGCCATCGAGGTTCTACCAGAAAGTGGCATTTCATTACGTTAAACTTTTTTTTAAATACTCTTAATAGAGCAGCCTATTGTAGGATGTGACTTCCACATTCCTGTAAGTATACTTACAAAAGAAGTACCACAAACAAAATAAAAATTAGTAATTGCTATCAACAGCCTGATTCTAAGTAATGGAGTCCATGATACAGTACTTTAAATGAATTCCCCAGAATTTGGGTATCAAAGGGGTCATGGTATGACATTAATACAAAATCACTTTTGGATAAAAGTCTTCTTAGCCACTTATACCTGTAATGATGATTTGACAAGATACGATTGTCATAGATACTGGTATTCGCTTTAGTTGTAAATTAATCTCTTCTATAC
>WNGS01152221.1:0-11758 GCA_020271785.1 Procambarus virginalis
CATACTGCTTTTTAGGATTTCACTGATTTCTTTGTCATCCTCCGCGATGAAACTTCACTTGTATGAATAGGTCCAATACTGGCAGTAGTTTTTGCTTTTGATTTCGCATATGTGAAGAAGTATTTTGGATTTGAGACATTGAGACAAAACACATTGAGAAATGTGTTTTCATATAGTCGACAATACCTGCAGTACAGTTGAGAGGTACCTTGATCTGGGCTCGCTTTCTCGTAACTGTACCAAGACTTCTTGCTAGTAGGTTCTGGTGTCAGCCGGTGGATGAGGCTGTAAGTGTCAGCTGACTTCGCGCATTTCACCAAATCGGTCTCTTCTTGTCTGCTAAGTATAGGCGGACAGGAGGAGGTACACGTCTCAAAAATTCTTCAACCAGTATGAGGTTGACAAGCTCTGGAAAAGTAGAGACATGTGCTGCCTCCAGCCATTTCATGAAATATCTCCGTTTGGTGTTAGCAAATTCTAAGAAGGTGGTGGTACTTGCCTTGATGTAGTCACGGAACTTTCGTCGATAGCTTTCGGTGGAGAGAAGGTAGGCGTCCAACACAGCTTGCTTCAAGGTGGTGTAGTCGTTTCTGATGCCAAAGTGCTGAGTGTGACTGCTGCTCTACCTGTTAAATGTACTCGGAGAAGGGTAGCCCATTGGTCGTCAGACCAATTAAGTTGATCAGCAAGGGTCTCAAAAGTGGTGAAAAACACATCAACCTCCGTTTCTATGAACGGGGGCATTAACTTACTTGCATGGGAGACATTGAAACTGGGAGGAAGACTAGCTGCCGCTTGCTGGAGTTGAGCTCGGTGTGCAGCGTCCCTCGTGAGTTCTCGGTCACGACATTCTAGAATTGCTTCTGCCTGCCGTTTGTCGTGTTCACGTTGTATCTCGAGTCGCTCTTTGTATAAGGCCAACTCACGTTCACTTTCTTCTTTTCTCAGTGCGGCCTCTCGCTCCTTGAGGTGTAGGGCTTCTTTCGCCAGAGCAGCTTCACGCTCTTGTTCTTCCTTTCTGATTGCAGCTGCATCCTATTGTTGTTCCCGCTCGATCTTAGCAAGCTCTATCTTGAGCTTTATTGCTGTCAAGTCATGTTTATCTGAAATAGTGTATTGTTCATGAGTATCAGAATCTATCTTCCCTTCATCCAAAAAGATAATCTAAAATTATATTATTTATGGTATATTTGTTGGCACCAGGTGGAACTTCCAATTGATACTCGTGTGCAAGAGTTATCAATTCGACCCTTTTAGCGTGACGCAATTTCTCTATTTCACCTTCTGGATTTGCCTTGAAAGCTTGTAGGCGGAACATTGTGAAAATATAGCAAAATAAATGAGACACGAATATACAGTGAGAATATGGTGAATGTCAGAAACAGGAAACGTGGCAACTGATACCTATCCTGTGGGGAATTATTAATAATTAAAGTTAAATTCAAGATGGTAACTGGTTAAAGTCGCAGGAAATCTTGTACCCGGTACTCACTGTGGGGGATAAGGGCAAGAAAATCCTACTAATTAATTGAAACAGAGTTTCGAAAAACAAGTAAAACACTAAATGGTTTCAAAGTAATTAGGTAGTACAAAATGTAGTCATACCTTGCCGAGTCACTATAGAACATAAGCAAGGTACCCACTGAAATTGAATATGGTACTTACAGAATCAGCGAACTTTGTGCTCAAAAGAAAGAACGCCAATTCCCTACCTTGGGTAAATACCATCAGTCTGACCGACGAGTAGGGGTGCGAGTGTCAACTGGTGACGAGAACTATCGGCGAGGTCCCATCTCGCCAATAATAGTTCGTGCTAGAGGATCTATAGCCCTCTTTTTCCTCCTAGAGTCGGAGTGCAGAACTTAGGTGCTATTGACCCGGAGACAGACCACAGTACCAGGGTACCTATGTGATAATCTGTCAAAAATGTGAGAAATATCTGGGGACAAAAGATGTTAAACACGGATAATAACACGGAAAGGGGAGACGACCAATTAAGAGTATGACTGCGGCCTACAGTCACCACGTAATCCAAAGTTGTCTCACACTCGCCATATGCTACTCTCGTAATGCACAATATACACAGCACCATAGAAATAAAAAAATGATTAATGTAAATAATGAAAGCAAGGGAAATGAAAGCAAGTACGCTTACCACAATTACCAATACCTGAGTGAAGCATCCCGGACAGGCCCCCAATTATATGTGACGGTAACGTGTTGGAAATGGTGGTCGGCAGTCTTCCAAATAGCAGATGTCAATGCTGCGCCACATACAAGTAAGTTATAGAAAAAAAAGGAAAAAAAAGTGACTGCTTGTCTGATAATCTGTGGTAAGGTAAGATACACGAAAACACAAAATATAAAAAATTCACTTTACTTAATCTAGAAAACAAAATAAAATAAAGACAATTTCTTGGCATTTATAATAATGTAAAAGTAAAACACGTAAAAATATATATAACAAATTGAAAAGGGGGGAACTGGTTACGTTAACAAAGATAAATGGTGCTGGGAATATATGCGCAAGCTATCAACCTCTATTTGATCACCCAAGGTGGGTCAAGTGGTTGTTCACAGCAAGAGCACAAGATATATTTTGACTGGTAGGGCTGCTAGGGACTCCAACAATGACTGGCGAGGAATGTGATTGGCATGGAGCGGGAGTGGTGTGTTGTGGAACGGCCAATCAAAATGCAGGACGGCCGCAAGTCGCTAGTTTGGCTGGGAGCAGCAGTTGGCAGGTCGACCAGGTGTGCAGAAGTGGGGGGAAGGAGGAAGTTGCAGGTGCGTGTGGCTGTCTTGATATATACGTTTAAGCCACTGAATAACGCATCTTGAATATTGTAGAGAACGGGATGAAGGAAGATATAGCAGACAAAATCTCTGGGAAGAGATTATCATCACAATATATATATATATATATATATATATATATATATATATATATATATATATATATATATATATATATATATATATGAATGAAAACTCACACCCCAGAAGTGACTCGAACCCATACGAACATACATACGAACTTGTACATACCAGTTGCGTTGCTCCTGGGAGTATGGGTTCGAGTCACTTCTGGGGTGTGAGTTTTCATTTGCATATAGTCCTGGGGACCATTCAGGCTTGTTCGCATATATATATATATATATATATATATATATATATATATATATATATATATATATATATATATATATATATATATATATATATATATATAACAGAAAATTCATACTGAACGAATTGTATGACTGTACAAAAGAATTGAGAATTCATACTACCAATACCCCAACACCCGGCAGCACTCGTGGCATTATTGGGCTCAGATATTTCATCAAATCACTTCAACATGCTGGGGCTGTTTGAGCACCAAGTGCGCTCTCAAGATTTTCTTTACAATTTCGCACAATTTAGTTACTGCTCTTATAATAATGTAGGAACACTCATTACCTTAAACATTATCAGAATTTTTTTTCCGTCGCATGTTCCGGTGTCAACATCTATTTACAACATTTTAAATATTTATATGACATTTAAATATATAGCAGTCTCATGTGCGGTACTGTATCAAAGACTTTTTGGCAGTCCAGAAATATGGAGGCTGCCCATCCTTCTAGGGATGGGCAGTGGATTTAACCAGAAGAACAAATCTAAATTGTTTTCAAGAAGGAAAACTGAGCCATTATAATGGCTCGTGCCATTATAATCATACAATGAGAACCTACACGACTAGCGGTTAAGGCAGGTATATATGTTAACATAGTTGACCTCGGGGGGGTCAATATCCTGGTTTAACAAGGGTGCAAATTATTACGAGACATACACATAACTTGTAAGATCAATGGTCCAATTAGACACGTAGTGTGGAGTTACGGCCTCGCCACGGGCGGCTGACCATTGTAACGCTGTCGTTACCCTCCAGGTTTAGGAGTTTGGCTGGATACCAATATTGGGTGTTAGTCTGTGTCATATATTGTTCTGTTCTGCCTACACCTCAACCCCCCTTCTCCACGGCTGCCTCCACACTCTTAACCTTTAACACACACACACACACACACACATGGCCACCATCAATATAATAGAGAGAGCAGCTTCTGTGGCTAGCAGGAACGGATCCAGACTTCTAATCATGGGAGACTTCAACCATGGGAAGATAGATTGGGGGAACAGAGACCCACACGGAGGCCCAGACACGTGGAGAGCTAAGCTGCTGGATGTGGCAACAAGAAACTTTCTAAGTCAACACGTCAAGGGACCGACAAGAATGAGAGGAGGGGATGAACCAGCCTTGCTGGATTTGATATTTACCCTAAATGAGTCGGATATAAGGGAAGTTAAGTTGGAAGCCCCCTTGGGAATGAGTGATCATAGTGTATTGAGCTTTGAGTACCTGGTTGAGCTAGGAATTATCACCCCCAAAAAAGAACTGGGAACCAAAGGGCTGGCGTACAGAAAGGGAAACTATGAGGAGATGAATAAATTCCTATGGGATATACATTGGGACACAGAACTCGGAACCAAGTCCGTACAAGACATGATGGACTATGTCACCCAAAAATGTCAGGAGGCTGTAAGCAGGTTTGTCCCAGCCCAACAGGAAAAAACAGAGAAGCAAAGGAAGAATCCGTGGTTTAATAGGGAATGTATGAAAGCAAAAGAGCTGAACAAAAGGGCATGGAGGAACTTTCGTAATAACAGAACACCAGAAAGTAGAGAGAGATACCAGAGAACCAGGAACGAGTATGTCAGTGTGAGAAGAGCAGCTGAGAAAAGGTATGAAAATGATATAGCTAACAAAGCCAAGACTGAACCAAAGCTACTACACAGTCACATCAGGAGGAAGACAACAGTGAAGGAACAGGTGATTAAACTTAGGGTGGGCGAGGACAGGTACACAGAGAATGACAAAGAGGTGTGTGAAGAACTCAACAAAAGGTTCCAGGAGGTCTTTACAATAGAACAGGGAGATATCACGGCGCTGGGAGAGGTGGCAGCAAACCAGGTGACCTTGGATAGGTTCGAAATTACAAGAGATGAGGTCAAAAAGCACCTATTGGAGCTGGATGTGAGAAAAGCTGTTGGGCCGGATGGAATCTCGCCATGGGTATTGAAAGAGTGTGCAGGAGCACTTTGCTTACCACTCTCCATAGTGTATAGTAAGTCACTGGAAACGGGGGACCTACCAGAAATATGGAAGACTGCTAATGTAGTACCAATATACAAAAAGGGTGACAGACAAGAGGCACTGAACTACAGGCCAGTGTCCTTAACTTGTATACCATGCAAGGTGATGGAGAAGATTGTGAGAAAAAACCTAGTAACACATCTGGAGAGAAGAGACTTCGTGACAACCCATCAACATGGGTTCAGGGAGGGTAAATCTTGCCTTACAGGCTTGATAGAATTCTACGATCAGGTGACAAGAATTAAGCAAGAAAGAGAAGGGTGGGCGGACTGCATTTTTTTGGACTGTCGGAAAGCCTTTGACACAGTACCCCATAAAAGGTTGATGCATAAGCTGGAGAAACAGGCAGGAGTAACAGGTAGGGCGCTCCAGTGGATAAGGGAGTACCTAAGCAATAGGAAACAGAGTTACAGTGAGGGGTGAGACCTCAGACTGGCGTGAAGTCACCAGTGGAGTCCCACAGGGCTCTGTACTTGGACCTATCCTGTTTCTGATATACGTAAATGATCTCCCAGAGGGTATAGACTCATTCCTCTCAATGTTTGCTGACGACGCCAAAATTATGAGAAGGATTAAGACAGAGGAGGACAGCTTGAGACTTCAAGAAGACCTGGACAAGCTGCAGGAATGGTCGAACAAATGGCTGTTAGAGTTTAACCCAAGCAAATGTAATGTAATGAAGATAGGGGTAGGAAGCAGGAGACCAGATACAAGGTATCATTTGGGAGATGAAATACTTCAAGAGTCAGAGAGAGAGAAAGACCTGGGGGTTGATATCACGCCAGACCTGTCCCCTGAAGCTCATATCAAGAGGATAACATCAGCAGCATATGCCAGGTTGGCTAACATAAGAACGGCCTTTAGAAACTTGTGTAAGGAATCTTTCAGAACATTATATACCACATATGTCAGACCAATCCTGGAGTATGCGGCTCCAGCATGGAGTCCCTATCTAGTCAAGCATAAGACTAAACTGGAAAAGGTTCAAAGGTTTGCCACCAGACTAGTACCCGAGCTGAGAGGTATGAGCTACGAGGAGCGACTGCAGGAATTAAACCTCACTTCGTTGGAAGACAGAAGAGTTAGGGGGGACATGATCACCACATTCAAGATTCTCAGGGGAATCGACAGGGTTGATAAAGACAGGCTGTTTAACACAAGGGGCACACGCACTAGGGGACACAGGTGGAAGCTGAGTGCCCAAATGAGCCACAGAGATATTAGAAAGAACTTTTTTAGTGTCAGAGTGGTTGACAAATGGAATGCATTAGGAAGCGATGTGGTGGAGGCTGACTCCATACACAGTTTCAAATGTAGATATGATAGAGCCCATTAGGCTCAGGAAACTGTACACCTGTTGATTGACGGTTGAGAGGCGGGACCAAAGAGCCAGAGCTCAACCCCCGCAAGCACAACTAGGTGAGTACAACTAGGTGAGTACACACACACACACACACACACACACACACACACACACCACACACACATATACCTGCTTGATGGGGTTCTGGGAGTTCTTCTACTCCCCAAGCCCGGCCCGAGGCCAGGCTCGACTTGAGAGCTTGGTCCACCAGGCTGTTGCTTGGAGCGGCCCGCAGGGCCACATACCAACCACAGCCCGGTTGGTCCGGAACTTCTCTTAGAAAACAGTCCAGTTTTCTCTTGAAGATGTCCACGGTTGTTCCAGCAATATTTCTTACAGTCGCTGGGAGGACGTTGAACAACCGCGGACCTCTGATGTTTATACAGTGCTCTCTGATTGTGCCTATGGCGCACCTGCTCTTCACTGGTTCATTCTTGCATTTTCTTCCATATCGTTCACTCCAGTACGTTGTTATTTTGCTGTGCAGATTTGGGACCTGGCCCTCCAGTATTTTCCATGTGTATTTATTTGGTATATTTGGTATTTGCTGTCGCTGTATCTATCAATGATTTCTGTGTTGTTTGCTAAGATTTCTCTGGTGATGGTTTGGTTGTGGGAAGAGATTATATGTTCCTTAATGGAGCCCTGTTGCTTATGCATCGTTAAACGCCTGGAAAGAGATGTTGTTGTCTTGCCTATATACTGAGTTTTTTTAGGCTTACAGTCCCCAAGTGTGCATTTGAAGGCATAGACGACGTTGGTCTCTTTTAGAGCGTTCTGCTCCGTGTCTGGAGAGTTTCTCATGAGTAGGCTGGCCGTTTTCTTTGTTTTATAGTAAATAGTCAGTTGTATCTTCTAATTTTTGTCTGTAAGTAAATCGTCAGTTTTACGATTTACTATAAAACCAAGAAAACGGCCAGCATACTCATGAGAAACCCTTGCCGCGGGTACCGGGCCGGGGACCCCCGCCGCGGGTACCGGGCCGGGGACCCCCGCCGCGGGTACCGGGCCGGGGCCCCCGCCGCGGGTACCGGGCCGGGGACCCCCGCCGCGGGTACCGGGCCGGGGACCCCCGCCGCGGGTACCGGGCCGGGGACCCCCGCCGCGGGTACCGGGCCGGGGACCCCCGCCGCGGGTACCGGGCCGGGGACCCCCGCCGCGGGTACCGGGCCGGGGACCCCCGCCGCGGGTACCGGGCCGGGGACCCCCGCCGCGGGTACCGGGCCGGGGACCCCCGCCGCGGGTACCGGGCCGGGGACCCCCGCCGCGGGTACCGGGCCGGGGACCCCCGCCGCGGGTACCGGGCCGGGGACCCCCGCCGCGGGTACCGGGCCGGGGACCCCCGCCGCGGGTACCGGGCCGGGGACCCCCGCCGCGGGTACCGGGCCGGGGACCCCCGCCGCGGGTACCGGGCCGGGGAACCCCGCCGCGGGTACCGGGCCGGGGACCCCCGCCGCGGGTACCGGGCCGGGGACCCCCGCCGCGGGTACCGGGCCGGGGACCCCCGCCGCGGGTACCGGGCCGGGGACCCCCGCCGCGGGTACCGGGCCGGGGACCCCCGCCGCGGGTACCGGGCCGGGGACCCCCGCCGCGGGCACCGGGCCGGGGACCCCCGCCGCGGGTACCGGGCCGGGGACCCCCGCCGCGGGTACCGGGCCGGGGACCCCCGCCGCGGGTACCGGGCCGGGGACCCCCGCCGCGGGCACCGGGCCGGGGACCCAGCTCTGTACCCAGAGATGTATATTAATCTTAGCATGTTGTTGGTGCTGAGTTGTCAGGAATAACAATGAACGGATATAGGTTTTTATATATATTCCTTAGAGTATTATATAATGTCCCTATAAGACTTGAAGCCTCTACAAGGGTGAAGGGTTACCCTCCTGACCTAAACTTTTCACCACAGCTTTTCACAGATTTATCTGTTCCTTGAAGATTAATTCTATTACCTCCAGTCGTCAATGATTTAAATAGATGTGCAAGAATTTGTATACACTGTTCCATCCGGCTAAAGCCATTTCTCCTCAGCAAATGTCAGAGAACAAGATCAAGAGCATTGGAGAACTTGGTAGTCATCTCAGAGGCGGAAAGTTTGCCTTCACAAATTTTCTTGCGTGTCTCAGAGGCCCGAGCGTCGCTCAAGGTCCTGATGTAAGGAGAGTTGTGTCCAGAACTTTAGTGCAGATATCTTGGATACTTTCTCTCTCTCTCTCTCTCTCTTGGGCAACTATTTTATCCACGGTTATTTTTCTCGTTGTTTTGTGTCATGGGGGAACCTTAGGTGGGTTTCCTGTTAAAGTGGCTGTTGCTATGCCATTAACCTGGGCTCTAGGAGACTCGAACCCTGGACCCTACGTGTGTGTGTGAGGCCCAAGCTCTACCGGCTGGGCTATGAGTAGGCTTAATAAGGATTTGTTTTGTGTTTCTATTTCCCTCTTCTTCTAAATTAATGCAAGTTATTATGATTTTGTCTATAATTTGAAAATCTAAAAAATGACAAATTAGATCACAAAATTTGATCACTTTATTATTTACTTTTATCACAAAATAGAAATAATATAGACGTGTGAAGTAACTATGACGCTGTGTCATTTGTGAAAATTTAAGATATAAAATGAAAATTTAAATCAAGTATTAAGATTTAACGATTTTTTTAAGATACGAATTCAAGTGCCAAAAAATTCCGCCCCAAAACCCGTGAACAATAATACTTCTCCTTATATAAACAACTTTGTATACACTGTGCAAAGACTCGTATTTAATTAACATGATAATGTTGTATGATTTCATAATAAATATCTAATTTTGTTTAAATTAGATATTTATCACATCTCAACTGTTGCTGACATTTGACTCTTGTCGCTCAGGTAAATCAACATTTAATTAAAAGAACTTTGTTCTCGACAATTTATTTATATTAAGCTATAAATCTTGAATTTTTTGTACTATAAATAGCGGCAATTTGTAATAATAATTCGTCTAGCTGCAGACGCTTTAATTCTTTCCTCCAGTCAAACTCTATAATATATTATTAGTTGTGTATAAATGGGATGAATTTGTTGGTAATAATTGATTGATGGTATAAATTTCCTATACCATCAATCAAATAAGGGGAACAGTTTATACTTGTGTACAAACCGGCAAGTTGTACAAATATGAAAATGGAAATAATATGAAAATATTTGTGATCATAGTTCACTATGAACATTTGTTCATTACGAACATTAGTTCAGTGTGTCGGCAAATAATGTCACTGATCATCCAGATCATTCATTACATGAAAGTCATCATTTGGAATGATATAGCGTTATCATATTGGAACATGCCCACAATATAATGGAACATATTTAGTGAAATGAGTTTGTTCCCAATTTTCCAAGTAAACATTATTGATCACAAACGATATCAAAGTGTTTGCAACTGAAACCCAAACACTATCCTTCATTATATCTTGCTTTGCTAAAATGTAACTTGGATCATACTGTTCAGCTCTCGTCACCATATTACTAAATGGAAATAAATTAAATTGAAAACGCCTTGGATAGGATGATAAAATTGATTCCTTGTAAGGAATATCTCTGGCGAAGCTGTGTTTGCAAGACTTGGCTTGAGCTGTGTTTGCAAGACTTGGCTTAAGCTGTGTTTGCAAGACTTGGCTTGAGCTGTGTTTGCAAGACTTGGCTTGAGCTGTGTTTGCAAGACTTGGCTTGAGCTGTGTTTGCAAGACTTGGCTTGAGCTGTGTTTGCAAGACTTGGCTTGAGCTGTGTTTGCAAGACTTGGCTTGAGCTGTGTTTGCAAGACTTGGCTTGAGCTGTGTTTGCAAGACTTGGCTTGAGCTGTGTTTGCAAGACTTGGCTTGAGCTGTGTTTGCGAGACTTGGCTTAAGCTGTGTTTGCGAGACTTGGCTTGAGCTGTGTTTGCGAGACTTGGCTTAAGCTGTGTTTGCGAGACTTGGCTTGAGCTGTGTTTGCGAGACTTGGCTTGAGCTGTGTTTGCAAGACTTGGCTTGAGCTGTGTTTGCAAGACTTGGAATATATTCTCTTGAGAGTTAGTTCACAAGTGGATGTTTGGAGCACTTTAAAAGGGTTATGGAATTGTTCAACTCGTCTCAGCGTGTAATGAATGTTGACCAAACATTATCAGCTTGCAATAATGGTTATAACCCATTTAAAATCCTATTTAAAAACTATAAAGGCAACTATTGATTTGACAATAGAGCTGTTAACGAGTCGAATAAATTGTCTGATAGCATAAGTAAGACTTACATTAGAATTAATTTAAAAAATACTGTAGCTACATGTATTGTGTACAACAGATAGACAAGGGAAAAGAACCTACCTGAAATAGGCTCCTAAAGCTACTGCAGTGTTAATTTGTTCCTAAGTTTTTATCACTGTGACACCCATCACCACCCATATCCTGAAACAATCAGCATATGGAGCGTAACAAACAGATTATAGGGCTTCCGAGACATACTCTAACCAGGTACTGATTGTACGTGGTTGACGCAGCCGCCCTTAGTAATAATCTAGTGTAATAACATCACTAATAATTACATTTACACTTGCCTCTGGGCTCTTCGTGCCTAGGAGATTGGCCCAGACTGTGAAGGGGTTTAGAGACTACATAATAGGCACCGAGACAATGCGAGAAGCAAACATAACAGGAGGAGTGATCATATAACGATGAGCTCACGAGAACCAATGGTCGGACCACTCAGCCGATGAGCTAAGTCAGCAGCAGTATTGTCATTATATACTGATGTTGAGGCTCTTTGAAAATGAGCTACTGAGGTGTGAGTTAGCGCTCACAGCGGGAGTATTTTTTAGCAGGACACAGCGGACTGTGGACGCGGACTGTCCTCCTGTGACCAGGTGGTGCTGTGACCAGGTGGTCCAGTGACCAGGTGGTGCTGTGACCAGGTGGTCCAGTGGCCAGGTGGTGCTGTGACCAGGTGGTCCAGTGACCAGGTGGTCCAGTGACCAGGTGGTGCTGTGACCAGGTGGTCCAGTGACCAGGTGGTCCAGTGACCAGGTGGTGCTGTGACCAGGTGGTCCAGTGACCAGGTGGTGCTGTGACCAGGTGGTCCAGTGACCAGGTGGTCCAGTGACCAGGTGGTCCAGTGACCAGGTGGTGCTGTGACCAGGTGGTCCAGTGGCCAGGTGGTCCAGTGGCCAGGTGGTCCAGTGGCCAGGTGGTC
>WNGS01152225.1:6931-17622 GCA_020271785.1 Procambarus virginalis
CACACAACAGTGACCCAAGGCCACACACACAACAGTGACCCAAGGCCACACACAAGTGACCCGCGGCCACACACACCCAACAGTGACCCGAGGCCACACACACAACAGTGACCCGAGGACACACACACAACAGTGACCCGCGGCCACACACACACACACACAACAGTGACCCGAGGCCACACACAACAGTGACCTGAGGCCACACACACACAACAGTGACCCGAGGCCACACACACACAACAGTGACCCACGGCCACACACACAACAGTGACACGAGGCCACACACACAACAGTGACACGAGGCCACACAAACACAACAGTGACCCGAGGCCACACACAACAGTGACCTGAGGCCACACACACGTGACCCGAGGCCACACACACACAACAGTGACCCACGGCCACATACACAACAGTGACACGAGGCCACACACACAACAGTGACACGAGGCCACACACACAACAGTGACACGAGGCCACACACACACAACAGTGACACGAGGCCACACACACACACACAACAGTGACCCGACGTCACACACACACAACAGTGACCCGAGGCCACACACAGTGACCCAAGGCCACACACACACAACAGTGACCCGAGGCCACACACACAACAGTGACCCGAGGCCACACACACAACAGTGACCCGAGGCCACACACACACAACAGTGACCCGAGGCCACACACACACAACAGTGACCCGAGCCACACACACACAACAGTGACCCGAGGCCACACACACACAGTGACCCGAGGCCACACACACATAAGTGACCCGAGGCCACACACACACACAACAGTGACCCGAGGCCACACACACACAACAGTGACCCGAGGCCACACACACACACACACCAGTGACCCAAGGCCACACACACAACAGTGATCCGAGGCCACACACACACACAACAGTGACCCGAGGCCTCACACACACAACAGTGACCCGAGGCCACACACACACAACAGTGACCCGAGGCCACACACACACACACAATAGTGACCCGAGGCCACACACACACAGTGACCCGAGGCCACACACACAACAGTGACCCGAGGCCACACACACACAACAGTGAACCGAGGCCACACACACAACAGTGACCCGAGGCCATACACACACAACAGTGACCCGAGACACACACACAACAGTGACCCGAGGCCGCACACACAACAGTGACCCGAGGCCGCACACACACAACAGTGACCCAAGGCCACACACACACAACAGTGACCAGAGGCCCCACACACACACACAACAGTGACCCGAGGCCACACACACAACAGTGACCCACGGCCACACACACAACAGTGACCTGCGGCCACACACAACAGTGACGCTCGGCCACACACACAACAGTGACCCGCGGCCACACACACAACAGTGACCCGAGGCCACACACAACAGTGACCCGAGGCCACACACACAACAGTGACCCAAGACCACACACAACAGTGACCCGCGGCCACACACACAACAGTGACCCAAGACCACACACAACAGTGACCCGAGGCCACGCACACAACAGTGACCCGAGGCCACACACACACAACAGTGACCCAAGGCCACACACACAGACAGCAGTGACCCGAGGCCACACACACACAAGTGACCCGAGGCCACACACACACAACAGTGACCCGCGGCCACACACACACACAACAGTGACCCGAGGCCACACACACAACAGTGACCCAAGGCCACACACACACAACAGTGACCCGCGGCCACACACACACAACAGTGACCCAAGGCCACACACACACAACAGTGCCCCGCGGCCACACACACACAACAGTGACCCAAGGCCACACACACAAACAGTGACCCGAGGCCACACACACAACAGTGACCAGATGCCACACACACAACAGTGACCCAAGGCCACACACACACACCAGTGACCCGCGGCCACACACACACAACAGTGACCCGAGGCCACACACACAACAGTGACCCGCGGCCAGTGCCAGCCTCTGTAGGTCCCAGCTTCTCACTCTGTGTACCATAGCCCAGAAAAAGTATTGAAACGAATCACTTGTGGTAAAGTATGCAATATGTATCATGTCAGCCTGCTCCCTCTGCTCACTCCCTTGCCTTGCTCCCTCCCTCCCTCTGCTCCCTCCCTCCCTCTGCTCCCTCCCTCTGCTCCCTCCCTCCCTCTGCTCCCTCCCTCCCTCTGCTCCCTCCCTCCACCTCCTAGCTGGCAGTAGAGGCCATACCACCCACCACAATCACTCCACAAGGACATGGAGTTAGAATAGTTATTAAGATCGAGTCCATCCACTACTTCAAGGAAATCGCAGACGATTTAACAAAAAACAATTTTATGGTATAAACTTGTGTAATTGTTTATCTATCCTACACTAAGGTCAGGTATACACACACTATCCAACACTAGGGTCAGGTATACACACACACTATCCTACACTTGGGTCAGGTATACACACACACTATCCAACACTAGGGTCAGGTATACACACACACTATCCTACACTTGGGTCAGGTATACACACACACTATCCAACACTACGGTCAGATATACACACACACTATCCAACACTAGGGTCAGGTATACACACACACTATCCAACACTAGGATCAGATATACACACATACTATCCAACACTTGGGTCAGGTATACACACACACTATCCAACACTTGGGTCAGGTATAACCACACACTATCCTACACTAGGGTCAGGTATACACACACACTATCCTACACTTGGGTCAGGTATACTAACACACACTATCCGACACTAGGGTCAGGTATACACACACACTATCCAACACTAGGGTCAGGTATACACACACACACTATCCTGCACTTGGGTCAGGTATACACACACACTATCCTACACTTGGGTCAGATATACACACACACTATCCAACACTAGGGTCAGGTATACACACACACTATCCAACACTAGGGTCAGGTATACACACACACTATCCAACACCAGGGTCAGGTATACACACACACTATCCTACACTTGGTCAGGTATACACACACTATCCTACACTTGGGTCAGGTATACACACACACTATCCAACACTAGGGTCAGGTATACACACACACTATCCAACACTAGGGTCAGGTATACACACATACTATCCAACACCAGGGTCAGGTATACACACACTATCCTACACTTGGGTCAGGTATACACACACACTATCCAACACTTGGGTCAGGTATACACACACACACTATCCTACACATGGGTCAGGTATACACACACTATCCTACACTTGGGTCAGGTATACACACACACTATCCAACACTAGGGTCAGGTATACACACACTATCCTACACTTGGGTCAGGTATACACACACACTATCCAACACTAGAGTCAGGTATACACACACACTATCCAACACTAGGGTCAGGTATACATACACTATCCATCACTTGGGTCAGGTATACACACACACTATCCAACACTTGGGTCAGGTATACACACACTACCCAACACTTGGGTCAGGTATACACACACTATCCAACACTTGGGTCAGGTATACACACACTATCCTACACTAGGGTCAGGTATACACACACTATCCAACACTAGGGTCAGGTATACACACACTATCCTACACTAGGGCCAGGTATACACACACGCTATCCAACACTAGGGTCAGGTATACACACACTATCCTACACTAGGGTCAGGTATACACACACACTATCCAACACTAGGGTCAGGTATACACACACACTATCCAACACTAGGGTCAGGTATACACACGCTATCCAACACTTGGGTCAGGTATACACACACACTATCCAACACTAGGGTCAGGTATACACACACACTATCCAACACTTGGGTCAGGTATACACACACACTATCCTACACTTGGGTCAGGTATACACACACACTATCCAGCACTATGGTTAGGTATACACACACTACCCAACACTTGGGTCAGGTATACACACACACTATCCAACACTTGGGTCAGGTATACACACTCACTATCCAACACTTGGGTCAGGTATACACACACTACCCAACACTTGGGTCAGGTATACACATACACTATCCAACACTTGTGTCAGGTATACACACACACTATCCTACACTAGGGTCAGGTATACACACACACTATCCAACACTTGGGTCAGGTATACACACACACTATCCTACACTTGGGTCAGGTATACACACACACTATCCAACACTATGGTTAGGTATACACACACACTATCCAACACTTGGGTCAGGTATACACACACACTATCCAACATTAGGGTCAGGTATACACACACTATCCAACACTAGGGTCAGGTATACACACACACTACCCTACACTTGGGTCAGGTATACACACACACTATCCAACACTTGGGTCAGGTATACACACACACTATCCAACACTTCGGTCAGGTATACACACACACTATCCTACACTTTGGTCAGGTATACACACACACTATCCAACACTTGGGTCAGGTATACACACACTATTCACACTAGGGTCAGGTATACACACACACTATCCTACACTTGGGTCAGGTATACACACACACTATCCTACACTTGGGTCAGGTATACACACACACTATCCAACACTTGGGTCAGGTATACACACACACTATCCAACACTTGGGTCAGGTACACACACACACTATCCAACACTTGGGTCAGGTATACACACACACTATCCAACACTAGGGTCAGGTATACACACACACTATCCAACACTAGGGTCAGGTATACACACACACTATCCAACACTAGGGTCAGGTATACACACACACTATCCAACACTAGGGTCAGGTATACACACACACTATCCAACACTTGGGTCAGGTATACACACACACTATCCAACACTTGGGTCAGGTATACACACACACTATCCAACACTAGGGTCAGGTATACACACACACTATCCAACACTTGGGTCAGATAACACACACACTATCCTACACTAGGGTCAGGTATACACACACACTATCCAACACTAGGGTCAGGTATACACACACACTATCCAACACTAGGGTCAGGTATACACACACACTATCCAACACTAGGGTCAGGTATACACACACACTATCCAACACTAGGGTCAGGTATACACACACACTATCCAACACTTGGGTCAGGTATACACACACACTATCCAACACTTGGGTCAGGTATACACACACACTATCCAACACTAGGGTCAGGTATACACACACACTATCCAACACTAGGGTCAGATATACACACACACTATCCAACACTAGGGTCAGGTATACACACACACTATCCAACACTAGGGTCAGATATACACACACACTATCCAACACTAGGGTCAGGTATACACACACACTATCCAACACTAGGGTCAGGTATACACACACACTATCCAACACTAGGGTCAGGTATACACACACTATCCTACACTAGGGTCAGGTATACACACACACTATCCAACACTAGGGTCAGGTATACACACACACTATCCAACACTAGGGTCAGGTATACACACACTATCCAACACTTGGGTCAGGTATACACACACACTATCCAACACTAGGGTCAGGTATACACACACACTATCCAACACTTGGGTCAGGTATACACACACTATCCAACACTAGGGTCAGGTATACACACACACTATCCAACACTGGGTCAGGTATACACACACACTATCCAACACTTGGGTCAGGTACACACACACTATCCAACACTAGGGTCAGGTATACACACACACTATCCAACACTGGGTCAGGTATACACACACACTATCCTACACTAGGGTCAGGTATACACACACACTATCCAACACTAGGGTCAGGTATACACACACTATCCAACACTAGGGTCAGGTATACACACACACTATCCAACACTAGGGTCAGATATACACACACAGGCATGGCAAGAGGTAATATCTAGCGCGCTATATTCAGAGTCACGTCTTATTCCCCAAGATGTAATACGTGTAGAGTCTTATTCTCTGGTGATAACCGGAGCTTCTCAAGTCCAACGTGGGTGTCGCCCGGCCGGCCGTGGGAAAAGTCTTTTCCTCCTCAAGGAAGTGGTTCTTCAAGAGGGGGGATCATCTCACACTCCAGGAGTGCTTCCTTATGTTCCACTGGCTCCGGAGCATGCGCTTTGGCTTCTATTATTCATATTTAACATTGTTAATATATCTTAGTATCTTGTATGCCGTGAACAAGTGCGACTAACCAGATTGTGTTGGTCTCGGTATATGCCCTTCATTGGCATTAATAATATGCTTTTGTACATATGGTTTAAAAAGATAATATACTTTAAACAAATGCAGAACATAAAATATATTTTGTGTAACGATATTAAATTTGAAACGTAGTCTATTTCTCACAAAGATTTTGATTATTATTTATGGGCTAAAGTGCCACAAATATATCCTCGTGATTATTCGTGATCTTCTGTAATTCTTAAGACTCGAAACAAGGTAGTGGCTTGAAGCGACGCACAACAGCCCGTTTGAACACAGTACTGGAGAAAATAATAATTCTATAGAATTATTTATATAGTATATATCATATATATATATATATATATATATATATATATATATATATATATATATATATATATATATATTGTAAAGGTATAATTGTGGGAAAAACCTGCTGTGATTGATATAAGAGGAGACTACCAGAGACTTGTACTGAACTAAATTAAAAAATACTGTATGCAAATTAATTCAACTAAAATCTCTAGCTAGGGTCGTAAATCCTAGCTCCTCTTTTCCTAATGACAGATAATGGGCTGTAAGGGGCAGGTGGGGTGAGTGAATTAGTTGATAGGTTGATTGCAGTTCCACGTCCACCTGCCAACAGGTATCTCACATCAGCTTGTATTTTATACAAGGATAAGATTTTATAAATTCAGTTATATAACTGAACACTGGCTCTGTTTAAATCAGAGATTTAAACATACACAGTCTAGCCTAGCACCTTAGCAATTAACAGCCAATACACTTATGCTTTAAACAACTTAAATTGTAAATTGTAAAGTATGATAAATGACCTAAATATGGTCTAAGTACTGTTACTGAGTACTAAAATTATATTCAATTAAATGAACTTATATGATTACTTAAACAATAACTAAGCAAGCAATTGTTAACTTAATTTATATATTCAAGTATATGCAATGTATATGATCAATGTATATGATTAAATACAGTCAGCTTGTTGAATCTCTTCCTACACTCTGGACACTCATGATTATTGTTTACTTATTGTGACAATCTTTTCTGACACTGGACACTCATGAGGTTCAGAGCTTGGATAAGATTCTGCTGTACCACAATATTAATAATAAACTCACAGAAATATGAGGCGTTGCCTCGCCTTTTTACCGAAAGACAGATATATAGAATATTAAAGTCACAAGCATACAATTGGCCAATCATATACCAAAATAACATTCAATATACTTCTCTGCCAGTCGGGTGCCTGTCTGACAAGTGTGCCAGACTGAATAAACTCTCTTGGCGAGTTTAGGCACGATATTTTAGATTACAGCGTTGCTGTTTGATCTAGTAGCGTTGCTACGGATATCGGACTGCGTTGCAGAAGATAACAATGAAGATTAGGGATGAGATTAGGGATGAAGGTGGAGACCGCGTCACTAAATGCTCCACTTCACTCTTATTTTACATAAATGTTCTAGGATTTTCCTTGTTGATATATTGTCCAGGTACTCCCCAGTTCTAGAGAGTGTTCACTGGTGATAAAGATATTAGATAAGGTGTCCTCAGCCAAAATGTTCGCTAAGGGACCGTCACGTGTACACTGTTGTGTAAACATACGCGTTCTGCCCTCGGGCTGTGGTGGGCGCTTCTCTCCCGAGATGCCTCCCCCATCCCCCTTGAAAAGGGGTTAGCTTACAATGAATATCGATTGATTATTTTTACAGTCTAGACTTATGATTGAGATAAGATGTGATTATAATAAAATATGATATAGGATTTAAAGATTATAAGTAGTACTTGATAATACCACTGATTCTTAATAAGGATTCGATTTTATCTCTACCGGATACTACGTCATGTTCCAATAAATTTTTAATTAACAATCCTTCTAGAAGCTTCTGGATCCTTGAGAGATCATGCACAAAGTCACGTAGGCATCTATAGGGCCCTATGGCGTACGTGATCATAGTGGCATTGTCATCTAGGATCAAGCTATATAGTGAATCTATTGTGATTCTGATATGATTCTGATATGATATAGATTTGATATAGATATGATATAGATATGATTTGATATGATATTGATATGATATAGAAATAATACATTTCTTAGATGATTATTAGATATTGTGGGTAAAAATTCCCACAATAATTACATATTCTTGTTATATGGAATACTTCACGTTTCTGGTTAGGTAAAAACCGGTTCAAATTTGACGTTTGTCAAATCGTTACAATAGGATGAAATCTGACTGTTCATCCTCTTGGAATATTTCTCAAAGCTATAGTTAATTTGTGTAAGTACTACACATCATTACTTCTCTCCCATTCTCTAAAAATTAAGCGTTTAGCAAAAGATCAAATCTAAGTTCAAATAAAGCTTTCGCAAACTTATTTTAAAGCCTAGGCCTCAACCTCACGTAACCTAGGCCTCATTTAAAGGCCTCAAGGCCTCACAGAGACAGATACAAGAATGAAAAATTAATGGCAAAATAAAACATTTCTATACAGAAAATAATACAACATTTTAAACAGCGCCAAAAAAGTTAAACAAACATTTATAAGAACGACATCACAGTTTACAAATAGAAGTGTTTAGATATTTATCAAGTGAACATGAACCTCCAGCTTGTAACACGCACACGGGGAGAAATAATAATAATGTTTTTTGTAGCCTAGTTGGCAGTGTAGGTTGTCAACAACACCATAACCTTTCCCGGTTATTTAGGAAGACCATTTTGATTTCAGTAAGCAAGAGTCGCTTCGTTCTCTACAGTTCGCTGATGCGTCCTGTTACACTGAAGGAACACTTATTACCCGGAAAAAAGTGATTTTCTGATTGCTTGTCTTTATAAGTATAGAAAATGGCCATTATTCCCCACAAACTTTGCCTCAGACCAGCCCTCCCTCCTAAGGTTTCCTAAAGGCAAGAAAAGGATTAATTTAAAGTGTCCTCTCTCCTAACCGGTCCAGGGAGCCGGTCGGCCGAGCGGACAGCACACTGGACTTGTGATCCTGTGGTTCCGGGTTCGATCCCGGGCGCCGGGGAGAAACAATGGGCAGAGTTTCTTTCAACCTATGCCCCTGTTACCTAGCAGTAAAATAGGTACCTGGGTGTTAGTCAGCTGTCACGGGCTGCTTCCTGGGGATGGAGGCCTGGTCGAGGACCGGGCCGCGGGGACACTAAAGCACCGAAATCATCTCAAGATAACCTCTTAAGAATCTCAAGATAACTTAACAGACTAAGCCAGAGGACCTAAAACAGAAAATGGGACAGTACGATACTTTCGCCAGCAGCTTCCATTTCTAGTACGACAATTTTTGGCCTTATGTTACGCTTACGAGCCAAAAACGATGTTCTTTGTAAGAGGACAGGTTGTAGGAGGGCAGGTTGCAGGACAGGTTGTAGGAGGACAGGTTGTAGGAGGACAGGTTGTAGGAGGACAGGTTGTAGGAGGACAGGTTGTAGGAGGGCAGGTTGTAGGAGGACAGGTTGTAGGAGGACAGGTTGTAGGAGGACAGGTTGTAGGACAGGTTGTAGGACAGGCTGTAGGAGGACAGGTTGTTGGAGGACAGGTTGTAGGACAGGTTGTAGGACAGGTTGTAGGACAGGTTGTAGGACAGGTTGTAGGAGGGCAGGTTGTAGGAGGACAGGTTGTAGGAGGACAGGTTGTAGGACAGGTTGTAGGACAGGTTGTAGGAGGGCAGGTTGTAGGAGGACAGGTTGTTGGACAGGTTGTAGGACAGGTTGTAGGAGGACAGGTTGTAGGAGGACAGGTTGTAGGACAGGTTGTAGGAGGGCAGGTTGTAGGACAGGTTGTAGGACAGGTTGTAGGACAGGTTGTAGGAGGACAGGTTGTAGGACAGGTTGTAGGAGGACAGGTTGTAGGAGGACAGGTTGTAGGAGGGCAGGTTGTAGGAGGGCAGGTTGTAGGACAGGTTGTAGGAGGGCAGGTTGTAGGAGGGCAGGTTGTAGGAGGACAGGTTGTAGGACAGGTTGTAGGACAGGTTGTAGGAGGACAGGTTGTAGGACAGGTTGTAGGACAGGTTGTAGGACAGGTTGTAGGACAGGTTGTAGGAGGACAGGTTGTAGGAGGGCAGGTTGTAGGAGGGCAGGTTGTAGGAGGACAGGTTGTAGGACAGGTTGTAGGAGGACAGGTTGTAGGAGGACAGGTTGTAGGAGGGCAGGTTGTAGGAGGACAGGTTGTAGGACAGGTTGTAGGAGGGCAGGTTGTAGGACAGTTGTAGGACAGGTTGTAGGAGGGCAGGTTGTAGGACAGGTTGCAGGACAGGTTGTAGGAGGGCAGGTTGTAGGAGGGCAGGTTGTAGGACAGGTTGTAGGAGGACAGGTTGTAGGACAGGTTGTAGGAGGACAGGTTGTAGGAGGACAGGTTGTAGGAGGACAGGTTGTAGGACAGGTTGTAGGAGGGCAGGTTGTAGGAGGACAGGTTGTAGGACAGGTTGTAGGACAGGTTGTAGGACAGGTTGTAGGAC
>WNGS01152227.1:0-27786 GCA_020271785.1 Procambarus virginalis
GGGGGGAACACGTCTCAAAAATTCCTCAACTAGCATGAGGTTGATGAGTTCTGCAAATGTAGAGACATGTGCTGCTTCCAGCCATTTCATGAAAAATCTTTTCTGGTATTGGCAAATTAGAGAAAGGTGGTGGTACTTGCCTTAAGATGATCACGGAATTTTCGTCTGTAGCTTTCGGTGGAGAGAAGGTAGGCGTCCAACACTGCTTGCTTCAGGGTCTGGTAGTCATTCGCAGACGCTAAGGTACTGAGAGTAACTGCAGCTCTACCTGCAAGATGCACTCTGAGAAGGGTAGACCATTGATCAGCAGGCCAGCTAAGTTTATTAGCTAGGGTCTCAAAGTGGTAAAAAAGACATCAATCTCTGTCTCTACGAATAGTGATATTAACTTACTTGCCTGGGAGACATTGAAATTTACGGGACACTAGGGTAGCTTGTGGCGCTGAGTGTGTGTGTAGTTTCCAACTCTAGTTCTTGTCGACAACATGCTAGAGCCATATCAGCTTGTTTCTTGTCATGCTCGTGCTGCATCTCCAGGAGACGTTGTTTTGCTTCTAGCTGTATTCGTTCACGCTCACGGAGTAGTGCAGTCTCTCGTTCTTGTTCGGCCTTCCTTAAGTCAGCCTATTCCTTCTTTAGGGCCATCTCTCATTCCTTGTTCTTTGAGAAGGGCGGCCTCTCGTTCCTTGAGGGCGGCCTCTTCTTTCTTGAGCTGGAGAGTTTCTTTTAGTTGCTGTAGGGCATCCTTTTGTTGCTCCCGCTCGATCTTGGCAAATTCAAGCTTGAGTTTCATTGCTGCCAGATCATGTTTATCTGCAATAGAATAATTATCGTGAGTTTCAGAGTCGATTATCCCTTCTTCTAAGAGGTAATCCAAGAGTATGTTGTATATGTCAATTTTGTTGGCTCCAGAGGGAACATCTATTTGATACTCATGTGCAAGAGCTTGTAATTCGGTCCTCTTGGCACGACTTAAGTTCCCTATTTCACCTGCTGGATTGTTACAGAAAGCTTGGAGACGAAAACATTGTGAAAGATAGCAGATAAACGTACAACGAATATAGTTGTGATATGGTAAATGTCAGAAACAGGATAACGTGGAAACTGGTAACTATCCTGTGGAATTTTAATCTTTAACAATTAAAGTTCATTTTAGGATGGTAAATGATTGTTCAATCCATGTCGCAGGAAATCTTGTACCCGGTACTCTATGTAAGAGAATAAGGTCAAAAAAATCATACTAAATAAATGAAACTGAGTTTCTAAAACAAATGAAAAATTAATTGCTTCAAAAGTGAATTAGGTAGTCCAAGAATGTAGGCATACCTTGCCGAGTCTCTATAGGACATAAGCAAGGCTTTCCCACTTTGTGAAATATGATACTTACAGAATTACACTTAGGTAATTACTCACTAGCGCGCACACACAAACTCAGGAATCTGTACACAAGTTGATTGACAGTTGAGAGGCGGGACCAAAGAGCCGAAGCTCAATCCTTGCAAGCACAACTAGGTGAGTACACTGCCCTTTAAAGAACGGAACAACAACAATGATACTGATGGGTTTTCAAGTACAGCAGACATTCACATGGAAAGACATAGAATGTACGAACTAATGTGACTAAATTATATGGTGGAATTTCCAAAGTAATATTCCCATGGGAATTCCAGGTAATGCAACGTTATGGATTTTAGAGGGAATTACAGGAGTAAAAAAAAATTCAAGGGCTGCACTTTGGAATCATTTAGAGAGAAGGTAAGAGAGGCCGCGCAAGGTATCTGCAGCCTCCAAGAATTCCACAGAAGACCGAAGGATGAATATAAAGTTAGGAACTATTATTCTGGAATAGTAATTTTTTTGTTATTGATATAAAAAAAACAAATACAAACCACATAGCAAAGAGAGAAACACAAAAATAATACAAAATTTGCATAAGACACAAACATAGCACAGGAAATAGAAAAAATACATCATGTAAAGGCAAAAGGAACATTAACAAGATTGGAACATAAAGACAAATACCACTATAACATAAAAGGATGGAAAACAAAATACAAACCCGGGCACCCCAAACCTCACACAGAGGAGCACAATAATACACAAAAGTCATACGCCAGAGGCATAGGAGCAATAAATACACGTAACATAAAAGGCATAAATAACAAATTATATACAGAGCAAATTAAGAAGCCCACGCAGGAGCCAGGAAAGAAACACAAAACCACATAAAAGAAAAAAAACCAGAGTACATCCTGGATACACACACACCAGAATAATCAAAAGTTTAAAACTCATGAAAAAAAAAACATAGAACAAACCCCAACATGGGCACCTAACACAAAGCTAAAAGCAATACAAGACACATATCTAAAGCAAAAATACACATGTATTAATAACAAAAAACATATCCACACAGGGAACCGAAAATACAGAAAAACAAAAAGCACAAACACCAAGCAAACGACCAATAGGCCGTAAGAACACAAGGACATAATATAAACATAGACAAGCTAAAAGCAATACATGACACATACCCAAAGCAAGAAACACAAGCATTAAAAAGAGAACAGAACCACATAGGGAACTAAAAATACAGAAAGACAAAAAGCACAAAAATGCAAACGACCAAAAGGCCGTAGTATGAACATAGTAATAAAATAAACAGCCACGCATAATAAGACACATATCCGCAAGTATAAAATCACACAGCCAAATACAACACAGATACACAGAAAGAGACAACAGACAAACACACACGCAAACCCAGAAAAAAAAAACGAAACACGCAGGAACCGGAAAAAATCCCCCCCAATTCAAGCAGACACATGCAACCCCACCCCACACCCACGCACCCAAGTGCGCGCAAACACCACAGCACACAATACTCAAACAGAAGGATATTTCTCAGGCATGTCCACACCAGAAACTTCCGCGTATAAGCCTCCCATATCAAAAACACCTGGTCCGTAAGGGCATGATCCTCACGATATCATGGGCACTCCATATACTCGGGGACCACCACATCTGGCGGAAGCGGTCGCCTCCAACCACAGGACACCGAAGACGAAGAACCGATATGTGAGGCAGGGACACCGCCGCCGAGGAGCAGCAGTAGATACCGGAAAAGCGGGCGGAGGCTGCCCAATGGCTGCACACTACGGTGCGCACTCCGTTCTACGTCGGGCACCGCACCAAGCCCCACAGAGGGTGGTGGCTCCGCAGACGCCCCAGGGCCCCCACCAACCGGAACAGGAGCAGAGTCCCCCCGATGCACATCCTTCAACAACACCACGACAAGGTCGCGGTCACCAGGGACAGCTGCCCACTGAGGAGAGCCACTAGCAGGGGGCACAGTGTCCAACACAGAAGGCACCACAGGAGGCAGCTCAACGTCGCCCACATCATCATCATCCACCGCATCACGCTCCTCCGCCCACGTCCGGCCAGGTGACGTACCCCGAGCCGAACGACGGCGCTTAGAAATAGGCCGTTGATCGTCTGAACTGTCACTTCCGGCAAGCGGTGCCCAGAAGAACCACCGGCAGGTGGCCCCAATACCAGGGCAGAACGATCACACAGAACAGCAGCCTCAACGACGCGGGGCAAAAAGCCACTACCACCCAAGGAGACCGGACGTGGAGAAGGAAGAGAAACAGCAGGCGGAAGGGCAGACTCCAACACACGGGATGTATCCAGCAAAGGGCGACGGAACCGGCAGAGAAGAAGAGGCACGGGTTAACGAGGAAACTACCAGGGGCAACGAGGCAGAGGGCGTGGGCGAAGACACACACACCACCTCCCTGACAGCCCCGGGAAGCACAAGTCCTTCTGCAGGAGATGCAGGCACCACCCCCACAGCACCATCCAACGCCAACACGGAAGCAACCGGCAGTGGATGCACTTCCGCATCCACTGAATGGCGAAGGTCCGAAGCAGGTGTTCCTAGGTCCTCAGAGCTCACCAGTGGGGCCGACCGATCAGGGCCAGATAGAGCAACAGCCGGAACCGCTGCAGGAACTACACCAGGCACCTGCACAGAGCGAGGATCCACCGGGGAATCCCCACGCACAGACAAGCGGGAAAAGGCAGCCTCCAGGAAGACCGAAGGGGCCTCAGCATGAGTAGCGTCGCAACCGGCTGCTACGTAGCCCTCAGCACCACACAGGAAACACATCCGGGTTTGACCTTGATAATAGATCCATATAGAGAGCCCACGAAACGAAACCCGGGAAGGAATAGGGCTCGTGACCCGCATGACGAGCATGCATAGAACAACACAACACAACACCCAGCTGGACCCCCTTCAGCCAGCCTGCACTCAAAGAGTTGAACCGGTGCTTCACCAGCGCATCAAACTGTGTAAACAATGACATGAGTTCCGCCTCGAGGAAGGTCACCGGCACGCCGTGAACACTCACAAACGTCAAGGGGCCCCCCCCGGATCCGAGATCTCCACAGACAAAGCCGAAGCTGGAAGATGAAGCGAGCGTGCATCCCAGCGAGCCACAAACTCCAGGTAAACAAGCGACGTGGCAAACGACATCACAACATGGGTAGGCGATATCTTCTCTAGTCTCAGGAGATCGGAGACGTCGACACGGAGCTCGTCCAGGAGAGCAATCTTCACAATGGGCCTGTTTGCAGCAGCAGAAAAATCCAGCCGTACAGTATCCACCCGTTGAATACGGCTACCACATACGGCCCTGACTAGCGGGAACTCAACACCTCCCACAGCAAATCACCACTCAGCAATGGCAAACGACGACTGACAGCTCAAGCCCGACGTCTGATCCCTCTGGCGACGAAGCGAGGAATCCATGGAATAGTAAATGGTTGCATTGCGACCACTGGCCAGGTCAGACGCTTCTGAGGTCTCTCCGCTCCTGGCTCGTGTTTACGTTGGACGATTGCTGGTTTGCCCTGCTGGTGGTGGTTTGCCACTGCCAGGGTGACGTTTGGATTTTTTTTTTCTATTTTTATTTATAAAACAAATACATGTCAAGGAAAGCATTACAACATTAAGGCACCAAAGCACCGAAAGAAAAACCTTACACCAGCACACACAGCCAACAACATAACACCAATTGACATGCAAGCAACACAGAACAAATAATACAGAAGACACACCAAAGCTGAACATACAGGAACACAATAAAAAAACAGTGGACAATTTACATAGCACAAAACGTAAATGAGAATTCCATGGAACAAGGAAATTTCAATAGAAAATACAATAATAAACTGCACAATACCGACGAGGCGTGCCAAGTTACATTAAAACCACACAATGGCGAAAATTAAACATTTAGAAGCAAAGGTACAAAGGTAAAAAAATTACAATACACACACAACCCACGGAACACCTGGCACACACAATACAGAAACACGCGATCATTCGACCGGAACACACAGGAACCGCGAAACAAACGGCAAATACAACCCAGACACACATGAAAAACACTGGAACACGCAGGATCCGACAAAAAAAAGAACACACACACCAGAAGCACACACACACAGAACCATCCGAAACACAATACAGAAGATAACAGTCTAACACACACGGAAAACACATACAGTATGAACTAAGCACAAAAACAATGCACACAAAGGACGAAACTAGGCAAACAATACAACCACACAGCACACAATGCAATAAGGTATAACCGTTCCGTGAGCATGTAATGCAAGCACAAAACTACGCATATTTATCGGGAAACTCCGCCTTCGGAAATCGCAAACAGTATGCCTCCCAAACGAGCTTGACATCATCAGACACCGGTCTACCAGGTGACGCACAAGGTTGAGGTATCAGCTCCGGCACCCCATAAACAAAACACTTCATCCTCGGTACCCAGATAGTATAGGGGCACCACGGCGCCGGATACACCCGGCTATCCACAGTAAGTTCCAAAGTCTGCGACGCATCCAGCGGGACACCATTTGCCGATACCACAGAGAAGGGTGCAGCACGAGGGGTTCGAGCACCAGGGGACGGACATGGGTAGCCACAGAGGTCCGTATTGAGAGACACACGGTTCTTCACTCCAGGGGGAACCACAGGGAACGCACATTTGCCAGGTCTCCTACCACCGGGCACAGGATCAGAGGCCTTCCGCCGCACAGGTTTCGTGAGGAGCACCACAAGGTCATGACCACTAGGAGCAACCTCCCAAGGAGGGGAGGCACCAGCAGCAGGCGTCGTAGGCGCCACAGGAGGCCGCACAGGCCCCTCCATCACATCATCCTCCACAACGTCACACTCTGCAGCCTACCCACGAGAGGGCGACACACTCCTAGTCCTCCGGGAATGCTTGGACAGAGGCCGCTGATCATCCGAACTGTCGCCCGCAGCAGGAGGCATCCCAGTAGAGCCCACGGCCGGCCGCAAGTCACCGGGCAACACACGATCTATAAAAACATCAGTCTCACCCACAGGGGGTACAGGCCCACACCCTTCAGGCAACACAGGAGCCAGAGACGGGGCCGGCGGAGGCGAAGGAGCCGGCGGAGGCGAGGAAGCCGACGGCGGGGGCGGGTCCGCACCCCCCACCACCCCGACACCCACACCACCAACCGCACTAACTGGAGCGGCACCCAACACTGCAGCCGTCCTTACACAAGGGGTGTCATCCACAACTGGTACATCCTCACGCTCGGGCAAGGGAGGAAAATCCGCTTGATGAAACACATTTACCCGATCATACATCCGAGTGTCGCAGGCAGCAGCCAAATGTCCAACGTGGCCACATTTAAAACACGGTCGAGTCTGCCCACGGTAGGAGAAGGAGACCGTAAAGCCAGCAAGCGCGAGAGAAGAAGGCACATTCCCATGAAGAACCATCTTAGCCGTTCTGTAACCATTACCGAGTCCCTCGACGTCCCCGGTTGTGTATCGACAGGCACGAGTAGAGTCTACACGCCCATACCTGACAAGAGCACGACGGAGAAGATCCTCAGACATTTCAAATGGCGCATTCTTAATAGACACGTATGTGTACTCCACACTCAAATTCGTCACAGTCACAGAGCCATGACCGTTGCTCAGCCCCACCACCTTGTCCACATACTGGTCGAGAAACCTCCGGAACAAGCCACTCTCAGCGAATTTCACAACTACTCTGTCGTCACGAACAACCTGTAGACCGACGAGATCTTCCACTTTCACACCCATAACCGCAAACAGAGTGTTGCTGACGACGCCAATATCCACCCGACAGGTAAATGTCAGCCCAGCCGAGTCCATCCTCCTTAGTGGCGGCACGTAAGTCCCCATACTGAGACTAAAAAACAGTCACCCTGCAGTGGCAAACAACCCACCCGTCAGGGCAACCAACAATCGCCCAATGTAAACACCAGCAGGGAGACCAGGGTAACGTCCGACCCGGCTGGTGGTTGCCACCACACTCCACGAAGCCAGGAATCCATGGAATAGCAAATGGTTGCGTTGCGACCACTGGCCAGGTCAGGCACTTCTGAGGTCTCTCCGCTCCTGGCTCGTGTTTACGTTGGACGATTGCTGGTTTGCCCTGCTGGTGGTGGTTTGCCACTGCCAGGGTGACGTTTGGATTGGCCATGGGGACTTCTCGCCCTCCAGTGAAGAGGGAAGGAAACTATAAGGGAAAAGCGCCAAGCCATTACGACTATATAGCACTGTGAAGGGGTCAGGATAAGGATTTGGTATGGGAAGGGGGGGGGGAAGGAATGGTGCCCAACCACTTGGATGGTCGGGAGGACATTGTCGGCTAGTCTGGCATTTACGGTGCCGTTGGACCATCTGTTGGTTGGTTGGTGTCGCCGTGGTCCCAGGGGTTGAGCCAGTGTGTGTGGGTGTCGGGCCATCGCCTGTGCTGTGAGTAGTGGAGAATGTCCCAGTTGTGGTCCATGTCCTGCCCCCCACCTGTGGATGTGGTCTCGACTCCCAGTGATGCAGGTTCTGCTGTTTTGGAGGGGGTGCTTCAGAAGAGGGAGGAACCTGCCGTGCCTGTGTGTGTTGGCGACTGTAGTTCTGATGCTTCCGTCCCCTTGCAGAAACGTGCGCGCCGGTGTTCTGAGGCTGTTTCCCAGAATGATGTAGATGGTGCATGTTCTGAGGATATTTCCCAGGATGATGTGGACAGTGTGGGCGATGTGGCCTCTGTGGACTCTTCAAACAGTGAGGGTGTGGCCCGTGTGGATGTGAAGATGGTAGCCGTGCCTGTGGTGGGGCCTGATGGGAGTGATGTCATGGGGCTTGTCTCTGTCTCGAAGCGTTCGCGGCCGGCTCAGAGTGTGTCTCCCCTTTATGGTGTGCCTTGAGAGGAGGTCGAGGAGTAAAGTGCTCTGGAATCCCCCGCTGTTGATGATGGGGCTGTGCGGGGCTCCGAATTGCTACCTGTGCCTCCTGCTGTTGGATCCCTGCAGTGGGGGGTTGCCCCTGATGATCGGGACCTCATCGTGGTGCTGAGGAAAGATGTGTGCCTGAGGAGCCTCAGCTCCTGTGCCCAGTGGTGGGGTCGATGCCGCGCCTGCATCCCCTGTAGGCGCGGTGAGTCTCCCTCTACTGTCCACCTCTATTTTAGTCGCCGCTCCTCTATCTACGGCAAGATGCAAGTAACACTTTTGACATTCTTATCCTCCTCAATGTCAACGCGTCTCCCAACATCTGTCCTGGTGCAGTCATCGGGAGGGTAAACCCTTCAAGCAAACTGCACATACTGTCAAGAAGAAGAGGAATAGTAAATACAAGAAGGTCAGAAAATTCCTGGACAGTATAACAAAGGGAAGAGAATGTTGAGGAAAAATCACTCAGGACTTAAAGGACTTCATAACGAGAAAGCAAAAATGAGCTTAAGAAAGGCTTATGGTACTAATGAAAGATATGTTCAAAAAGGCAAAGAAAAGAAGGAAAATAACATTTGAAGAAATATTAAGGACAGAACACAAGGAAATCATTATTTATACAAAAAGACGAAGATTAAGTACACTAAAATAAGAATGAATGGTGGTGCAGCAATACCTTAATTACATGATATCCTAAGTAAAATGAAGTCTAAATTGTTCCGTACACACACCAGGAAGAAGACGCCTGTCAAATTCCAGGTGATTAAACTACTCAATCCCACTAATATGCAAGCATGAAAGGTCTTAGAAAAAGCATGGAAGAAGTCTTTGAGACAGAACCTAATCTGCAACAAGAGCTAAGAGCACTAACTCAGTGAACAACCTAACATGCCACTCGCTGAATTGTAATGGCCATCAAGAGAGCCATAGTAGCAACTTCAGGAACTGCGAGTAACGAAAGTTGCAGTATCAGACACGGTATTGCCTGCAATACCAACGGAGGCAGTGGAAGCACCAGGCAGTTCCCTTGTCATAATATTTAATTACTCTCTGGAAATGAGAGAACTTCCTGAATGTCAAAAAATGAGAAATGTGGTTCTATTAAAGAGAGAAGAACTGCAGCGAAGCAGACTGGTAAAACACTTGGAACAACTTAGTTTGGGTTGAAAATATCAGTAGAGATTTTGCTAGAAAAATCTTGTTCGGGAAATTTTTGGCGTCCAATATTAAGATGACAAAATTCAAACAAGAGGGGAAAGGAGGGAGTGAGAGAAGGATTGCCTATTCCTCGACTGTCAGAGAGCATTTATTCTGCTCTACATTACAGACTCGTTCTCAAATTATATGCAAGCTGAAGACAAGTATAAGTTACAGTCATGTCAAAAATTATATTTCTGTGTTAGAACGTCTTTATAAGGGAATAAGTATTATTAAGAGGTCATTAAATTTATAACAATACACAAATTTCTATATTCAAATGGTAAATTAAAATCATGGAACATAAGGAAGACAAGGATAAGGGCGAAGCCCGTCCCTGGTAACAAATCTATATGAGTAAATCTCTGTGAGCACTTACACACATTGCCAATTTATATTTGAACTCACAAATAGAGCATCACCCATTGTTCCCACCTTACAAACACACTAAATTTCCGACCATGCAATTTATCAATGTGATTTCCCTTTTGGGTTTTACAATGCTGGAACCAGTGGTGTATTTGTTAAGCTTATGTGAATACATTGATCAGCATCATTTACGTCTTTACTATTTACCATTTTTCCAACTGGATCAGACATGGAGTACTTGGACCCCGCCTTTTTAACCGTCGGTTCTTTAAGGCACTGAATCCCGACCAAATTTTCTTTGTTATATCACACACACTCACAAAGCCACGGAGACAGTAGAAAGAACTTTGTCAGTGTCAGAGTAGTTAGTAACTGGAATGCACCAGGAAGTGATGTGGTGGAGGCTGACTCCACCGTCATTATAATTTAGAATATAACATAGTCTGTACAAGCAGAGTAAGTGGTTCATATCAAAATAGATTCTCTGTGACTCAGAGAAGTAGAAAGTTGACACTTGGGTGAGACAGACCCTTCTACTCTCCCCCTTCTGCTAAATACACACCCACACACACCACACACACACACACACACCACACACAACACACACACACACACACACACACACACACACACACAATAGCACTTTCGGTGAGTGCTATTATGTCAGGGTTTTCTTCTAGTGCCCACTCTCCAAGTTCACTAGTTTTATTTGTAATCCCATCTATGTTAGTGTACATCGCCTTGAAGCTCACTTTCTTCTGTTCATTTATATATCCCTTTCTTGGCGAGTATTCTACTGGTGTGGGAAGCTGTTCCGTGGGTGAGAGGATCTGTGAGGTGTTTGCAGGGTCTCAGAGGGTTTTGGGGTGGGTGGGGGTTTAAGGGAAGGGGGACAGGTAGGGTGTGGTTAAGGAGATAGGGGGACATGGAGGATACGGGTGAGAGGGGAGGAGGAATTGGAGGGTATGGGATGAAGGGGGAGGGGGACTGGGGGGGAAAGGTGGGAGGGGGGACATGATGGGAATGGGGATGGGGTGTCGGGGTCAGAATGGGGTGGGGGAGGGAGGGTTGGGTGGGGCAGGTAGGGTGAGGGGAAGAAGGGTTTCTACCCCCCTCTGCATAGAAACCCTTCCTTCCCCTCACCCTACCTGCCCCCACCCAACCCTCCCTCCCCCCCCCCCACCCCATTCTGACCCCGACACCCCATCCCCATTCCCATCATGTCCCACCTCCCACCTTTCCCCCCCAGTCCCCCCTCCCCCTTCATTCCATACCCTCCCTATTCCTCCTCCCCCCTCACCCCGTATCCTCCATGTCCCCCCTATCTCCTTAACCCACACCCTACCTGTCCCCCCTTCCCTTAAACCCCCACCCCCCACCCCAAAACCCTCTGCGACCCTGCAACCACCTCACAGATCCTCTCACCCACGAAACAGCTTCCCACACCAGTAGAATACTCGCCAAGAAAGGGATATGAAAATGAACAGAAGAAAGTGAGCTTCAAGGCGATGTACACTAACATAGATGGGATTACAAATAAACTAGTGAACTTGGAGAATGGGCACTAGAAGAAAACCCAGACATAATAGCACTCACCGAAACAAAGCTAACGAAAATCATAACAAATGCAGTGTTTCCACAGGCTACTATGTAGTGAGAAAGAGAGAGAAGGGAGAGGAGGTGGTGGTGTGGCTTTGCTACTATGAGAAGGTTGGAGTTTCGAAGAGATGTAATTCAGAACTGTGAAGGTTTCAGTGACTACATATCAGGCACCATTGCAACTGGAGGACAGAAAATTAATAGTAGTCATATATAACCCCCCACCGAATGACAGAAGACCCAGACAGGAATATGATAGAAACAACATGGCCACCATCAATATAATAGAGAGAGCAGCTTTGTGGCTAGCAGGAACGGATCCAGACTTCTAATCATGGGAGACTTCAACCATGGGAAGATAGATTGGGGGAACAGAGACCCACATGGAGGCCCAGACACATGGAGAGCTAAGCTGCTGGATGTGGCAACAAGAAACTTTCTAAGTCAACACGTCAAGGGACCGACAAGAATGAGAGGAGGGGATGAACCAGCCTTGCTTGATCTGATATTTACCCTAAATGAGTCGGATATAAGGGAAGTTAAGTTGGAAGCCCCCTTGGGAATGAGTGATCATAGTGTATTGAGCTTTGAGTACCTGGTTGAGCTAGGAATTATCACCCCCAAAAAAGAACTGGGAACCAAAGGGCTGGCGTACCGAAAGGGAAACTATGAGGAGATGAATAAATTCCTATGGGATATACATTGGGACACAGAACTCGGAACCAAGTCCGTACAAGACATGATGGACTATGTCACCCAAAAATGTCAGGAGGCTGTAAGCAGGTTTGTCCCAGCCCAACAGGAAAAAACAGAGAAGCAAAGGAAGAATCCGTGGTTTAATAGGGAATGTATGAAAGCAAAGGAGCTGAACAAAAGGGCATGGAGGAACTTCCGTAATAACAGAACACCAGAAAGTAGAGAGAGATACCAGAGAACCAGGAACGAGTATGTCAGTGTGAGAAGAGCAGCTGAGAAAAGGTATGAAAATGATATAGCTAACAAAGCCAAGACTGAACCAAAGCTACTACACAGTCACATCAGGAGGAAGACAACAGTGAAGGAACAGGTGATTAAACTTAGGGTGGGCGAGGACAGGTACACAGAGAATGACAAAGAGGTGTGTGAAGAACTCAACAAAAGGTTCCAGGAGGTCTTTACAATAGAACAGGGAGATATCACGGCGCTGGGAGAGGTGGCAGCAAACCAGGTGACCTTGGATAGGTTCGAAATTACAAGAGATGAGGTCAAAAAGCACCTATTGGAGCTGGATGTGAGAAAAGCTGTTGGGCCGGATGGAATCTCGCCATGGGTATTGAAAGAGTGTGCAGGAGCACTTTGCTTACCACTCTCCATAGTGTATAGTAAGTCACTGGAAACGGGGGACCTACCAGAAATATGGAAGACTGCTAATGTAGTACCAATATACAAAAAGGGTGACAGACAAGAGGCACTGAACTACAGGCCAGTGTCCTTAACTTGTATACCATGCAAGGTGATGGAGAAGATTGTGAGAAAAAACCTAGTAACACATCTGGAGAGAAGAGACTTCGTGACAACCCATCAACATGGGTTCAGGGAGGGTAAATCTTGCCTTACAGGCTTGATAGAATTCTACGATCAGGTGACAAGAATTAAGCAAGAAAGAGAAGGGTGGGCGGACTGCATTTTTTTGGACTGTCGGAAAGCCTTTGACACAGTACACCATAAAAGGTTGATGCATAAGCTGGAGAAACAGGCAGTGGAGTCCCACAGGGCTCTGCACTTGGACCTATCCTGTTTCTGATATACGTAAATGATCTCCCAGAGGGTATAGACTCATTCCTCTCAATGTTTGCTGACGACGCCAAAATTATGAGAAGGTTTAAGACAGAGGAGGACAGCTTGAGGCTTCAAGAAGACCTGGACAAGCTGCAGGAATGGTCGAACAAATGGCTGTTAGAGTTTAACCCAAGCAAATGTAATGTAATGATGATAGGGGTAGGAAGCAGGAGACCAGATACAAGGTATCATTTGGGAGATGAAATACTTCAAGAGTCAGAGAGAGAGAAAGACCTGGGGGTTGATATCACGCCAGACCTGTCCCCTGAAGCTCATATCAAGAGGATAACATCAGCAGCATACAGTTGCCCTCAAACTAGAGGAGGGGCAGGAGGATGTGTCCGTCCTCCTGTTTGACATAGGCCTAGGCCTAGGGTCTAGTCTTCAGTGCGCCAAACAGGTCAGCTACAGCGTTACTAAGTGTGTACCGTCCCTCCTACCAACTGTGGTAGGCCCTGGACGTGTGGATTGGCCAGAAATTAAGGCAGTAATTGTTAATGTGGCAATATCGAGGCCTGCTGAGGGGAGAGTTGTGAGGTAGGTGGGCCGCCCCGCGGTACCTGAGGCCTGGGGCACCATGCGCGGGAAAAATAGTCGTTGTGCCCTTCCTACCCAAGGTCGCGGTTTGTGTGTGCGACTAGTGTGTTTACACAAGAGACTGCCAGGACACCCCCATATAGTGCCCCTACACTACGTGTGAGTGTGAACCTTGTGCCTTGTAGGTGGCTATATGTGCATGTGTGTGTGTGTAGGGCAGAGTGCAGTGTTGAAGACATACCACCCAACAACACATGAAGTGAGCCGCAGCAAATAGATGGTTTATGAAACGAGAAGTAAGACTTTGAGACAACGAGTGAACATGGCTGGTGTGCCTGAGAACATCACGGCCCCCCCCCGGCGGGGGCTCCTGTCCCCGCCAGGGGCCCCTGGATGCTGATCTCCACCAGGGGCCCTCCAGTGAGGATCCCCACCCGGGACCCCCCAACAGTAATGCTACAGGTGACTCAGCAACAGAGGATGATGACGATAACTACCACTAATCCAAAGCAGAAGCGCAAGGAAGCGGGACAAGTTACAGCGACAGGATGAGCAGCAGCAGCAACCTCAACAACAACAACAACAACAACAAGACGAAGACCGTGAGTGGCACACCCTAATCTTTCCTGCAATGGGATTGACAGCAGCAGAGAAGTATAGATGGATTGTTGCGGCCGCCCGCGCCCACAGAGCAGAGTATCGCTTAGAGAGCAGGTGTGTAGGTGGCAATGTTAGTGCACGGGTGCAGGGTTACAGTGCCCTGAAGTTCTTCACAGACACCAGTCTCGAGTATAACGGTAAGAATGTTAAATTGTTGGAAGCAAACCCACAGACAAGACAAACTAAAATTATAATTAAGAACTATAGTATTCATGTTGACGTGAACTTTCTCGAGGACCATGAACAGATTGTTTGGGTCAAGCGCAACACTGGACCAGGGGGACTGGCCAAAAATCAAGCAATTGCTATGTGGAAGGGAGACCTGCCCCAAGTCATTAAAATACCAGGTATGAGGCCGTGCAAAGTGGAGAGGTATATTGGCAGTCCGTCCTTATGTGGCAACTGTCAACGGTGGGATCACAGAACGTGGCAATGTGATCGCGCAATTAGGTGTGGGTGTTGCAGTGGCTCTCACGACACCAAGCAGTGTCTGGCCAAGCTTACACCAGGTGGGGTGGCGGGGTAATACCTAATGTGTCAACTGCAAGCAGCCCCATCATGCCTGGAACAGGTATTGCAGCAAGAGGCCTGGCTGGCAGGGCTTGAGAAGGACGCCGACGCAGACAGCAGGTGGACCAGTGAACAGGGGCGGGAATGGCTCCGTGAGCAGTACTACAGCAAGTCAGGGTACAGCCTCCAGTAGGCAGACACCAGCCTGGGGTAGTGGTGGAGTGACCCACCACCACCCCGCACAAGCCCCATCAGACCCCATTTCTCTCACAAACCCACTTACCTCTACCCCACTCACTAACCCCAACCCAGCTCAGGGATCAGCCCAGGGTACAGTTCAGGGACCAGCCCAGCGCCCAGCTCACAGTAGACCGACAACAGTCTGGGGTAGTGTTCACTCAGCGAATAGGGGAACCCAGGTGGGGGTGGGGGGAATCAGGCGTGGGGCGGGGGCGGTGTAGCCAGCCACCACCGCTCCCCCATCCCTGAGGCCTTCCCGCCTCTTTCCCCCCCTCCAGGTTTCCCACCCACCCACACCTCAATCTCTACCCGCGGTGTCACACCACCACCTAACCTCCAAACCCATACCAATGAATCAGACCCCTCCACTGTCTCCCATCTGCCTCCCCCTCCAGGCACTCCTGACCCCCAGGAGGTCGTCACTCAGGTCTGTGTTACAGCAATATTAGACCGCATGATAAGATCTCATCCAGTTGTCCACCAAATATTGCAAAAGCAGACGGAACTTGAGAAAGCCCTCTGCCAGATTAAGAAGACTCAGGAACAAATCCTCCAAATCCTGCAACGGCAGAGTCCATCAAGTGGAGGTCCTGCAAGCCAGAGCCTGGTGCAAGATGATGCAACACATACTGCCGAGGTACGTCAGCAGACACAGCCAGGACACCAGCACATCAGCGCACACAGTAGCGCCAGCACACAGTAACGCCACACAGTAACACCAGTATACACAGTAACACCAGTACACACAGTAACGCCAGTACACACAGTGACACCAGTGTACACAGTGACGCCAGTACACACAGTAACACCAGTGCACACAGTAACGCCAGTACACACAGTAACACCAAACACCATGGAATACACGATGACACATGTGAACATAATAATTGCACACGTACAGCTGATGACAAACAACCTCAAAATGGATAATCACAATGAACAACATCTCACTATACTGCAATGGAACTGTAATGGAGTTCGCAATAGAATTAATGACATCATACAATACGCTCGTGAACACCAAACTGACGTCATAGTGCTACAGGAGACGATGGTAGGTGATGACTTCAACCCAAGGTTCAGCGGTTATCGCAAGTTCTCCCTGCCCTCTGGGGAAAGAAAACGGGGTCTCATCACTTTTGTAAATAACAACATTCCCGCACAGATTATCAATGACCTGCACATGGGGGATGAGTTTGAGTCACTGGGAGTAACCCTTCACTTAAACAATAATGCCTTACATATAATCAACCTATATGTGCCACAGAGTAAACTTGACCTTGACACACTGCCTGAATTTGTTAATGAAGAACCTACTCTGCTGGTCGGTGACCTTAATGCCAGACACCCACACTTTGGTGCCAACTGTCATCAGCCCAATGTCAATGGACGGAAACTGTCACTCTTTGTCAGGGGAAGTGAAAACCTTAGAGTCCTGGGTGATGAACAGCCAACTCACCTCAGAGGAGGAAGATTAGACTATGCTCTCCTGCTGAATGCACAGGACACGGATGCCAGTACACACATTGTGCACAGTTTATGTAGTGACCACTGGGCACTGATTACCACCGTCGACATGAGTAAGAGAAGGAAAGAGACAAATAAAAGAAAAAGGTTATCACTCGGACCGGATATGAGGCCGCATTTCATAAACAGGATGAGTGACTGGTTCACGGAATACCAAATCCCAGAAGACATTGACACATTTGTTGATGACCTTAATCACCAAATTGAGAGCTGTCTAAGAGTTCCGCGCCGTACACCTGGGCGAAGTAACCCTCAGAGGAAGAAAATAAAATGGTATGAGAATGATTACATAAAGATGCTTAACGCAAATGTACGAGACATGAGTAGAGAGTACCGGAGACATCCCACTGAGAGTAACCAAGAGTTGTTTAAAACTGTGTGTCAAGTAGCCAGGGAAGAGAAGATTAAAGAGCGGGAAAGACAATGGCTTGAGTTCACTAGCTCTATTGGACGGGAAACATCTGCAAGACAGGTGTGGGCAAAAATTCAGATAGCTAAGGGTGGCAGAGCCCGGCCTGCGGCTCACAAAGACCCCCAGGGTAAGGCTGAAGAACTAATTCACAAGTGGAGTGATGCAGCATCCTCCTCCTCCCTTCCTGCAGAAATCAGCAGGGAACAGCTCCTGCGACATGATGACAGAAGAATTAGGATAACAAGAGCACTGTCTAGTGATGATGAATATGGGGACCCAATCACAGCCCAGGAAGTAAGGGGCGCTATGAAAAAGGGTAAAAGTACAGCACCTGGTGAAGATGGCGTCACCTACGACATACTCAATGCACTGTGTGAAGTGTCTGGGAATCCACTACTCCACCTGTTTAACAAGTCATTCCTAAGTGGAGTGTTGCCCACACAATGGAAACACGCAATAATTGTTCCCATACCGAAGCCCAATGACCCTGGTAATTACAGACCTATCAGTCTCGTGTCATGCACTTGCAAGATGCTTGAAAGGATCATCCTAAACCGACTGTTGCACAAAATAGGCAGGTTAGGGGAGGGGGTCAATGGATTTGTTAAAGGACGGAGCACAGCAAATTGTATAGTTAATTACTTGGCTAATGACACGGCTAGGTACTCTGTATTTGTGGACATCAAAGGAGCCTTCGACAAAGCACAGGGGATTGCGATCCTAGACGAGCTTGCATGCATGGGTGTCAAGGGGAGACTCATGAAATGGGTTCAAGACTACCTCACAGGAAGGAAAGCCAAGGTTTCTTCAATGGAGCAGTCTCCAGAACAATGAATATGGAACTCGGGACCCCCCAAGGCGGAGTCTTAAGCCCTACACTATTCAATGTACTTATGAACGCCATTGCAAATATTGATTTTCCGGAAGGAACACAACAAGTGGGATATGCAGATGATGTTCTAATACAAGCTCCCACCTTGGGAAAAATTGAACAGTCCATTGAACTCCTTGGAAGGAAGTGTATTGAGCTCGGTTTCACTCTCTCCACAAACAAGACGAAGGCATACTCCCATCACAAGCGGAGAGCAAATGAAGAACTGCAAATTAATGGTGTAACACTTGAATGGGTTGACCACTATCGGTATCTTGGCGTCACTGTCGGCTCTAACAAGGGGAAGAAAGAGGAGCTCAATCAACTCATAGGAACATGCAAAAGTCGACTCAGGGCACTGAAAGCTATGACCTGGAATGGACATGGAGCCTCTATTGCCGTGCTTAAAATGATGTACACAGCCTATGTGCGCTCCGTCATAGACTATGCCGCACCAGTTCTGTGCACCTACTCCCAAAGCGATATGAAAAGGCTTGAAAGCATTCAAAATGAAGCCATGACAATCATTCTTGGAGTTCCAAGAACTGCCAAAACGTCTAATCTACGAGAGGAGTTGTCCCTTCCCAGTGTTAAAAGCAGAATTCAGGAGCTGAATGCTAAGCTTGCAATTAGGATCGCCAGAGATCCCCATTACAATGATATTGCTAAGAAAAAACTGAGCTCTGTGCTACTTTCAGGGGGAAACAGGAGAAGCAAAAAATGGCATCACAGATCAGTCTGCTACCTCGAAGAGCTTCACCTGCTTGAGCAAGCCCGTGAGCTCCTGCCTGTAGAGAGGTTACCTCCCTGGGAGGATGACTCATGCAAGATCATCATCAATGAAATGGCGATGAAAAAATCCAACATGTTACCACAAGAAATGAGGCACAAGTATCTCGAGGAAATTTATAAAGAAGCCGGAGATGAACTAGATCAAATCTACACTGACGGGTCATCTAATCCTGTCAATGGCAGGGCTGGTGCAGGATACACGGTAATCAAGGATAATACTTTCCAACGCAGAAATGAAGAAAAAGCACGTATTGAGAACTATGCCTCTTCAACGCAAGCAGAGCTAACTGCCATTGTTATGGCGCTAAAGTTTCTTGAACGGAACACTAATGGTGCAGTGATTTGCACCGATTCAAAAGCAGCACTACAAAGCCTAAGTAAAAATCAGGCAGAAAATCTTGCAATAGTCGCTGAAATTAAGAGATCTGTGAGAGTTCTTACCAATCAGGGAAGAGTCATCAAGTTTCTGTGGATCCCCTCCCATGTTGGGATATGTGGGAATGAACGAGCAGATGTGCTGGCTGCTGAAGGCGCTGAAGGAGACCATATTGAATACTTCATACCCAAGACTCTACTACAAATTAGAGGTATTGTCAGGCAACATCACCGTGACAAGGTAACTGAGGAAAGGAGGATAGAAGCACAAACCAGTGAATCTGTACGATGGTACAACATGGTTGCAGCTGGCAATCCCAATCATTATGGCCGAAGAGGAGGAGGACGAGGGAGAGAATCAGTAATAGCGAGAATCCGTCTTGGATACAGATATCCATGGAGATATGGAATGGAAACAACAGTTGAGCAGCGAAGTTGCAGAATCTGTGGTGAGAGTGATGGACACCGCCTTGACCACTACCTGAGAGAATGTGAACACCTGAGAGACATCAGAAATATGTGTAGATTAATAAACCCCACATTGTTTGAGTTAGGAAAACACTATCTGTCAAATATTGATACTGTTCTTAAAAGATTTCCCCATTTTGCACCCGCAAGATAACGTAAGCTTTTAAGGGTTGATAGATGTTAATCTTCTTGTTTGAGGAGCTGTTCACTTGAGACAGTTAAGCAAGTCCCAGCTGTGTCTGGGTACAAGTGACAGGATGAACAACCCAGCGGGTTTTCTTCCTATTGGGGAGTGTTGTACATGCTGCTATGGCGGTGTGTCCACTCACAAGATGAGTGGCGCTGCCCAATAAACTCGCCCCTCGGGGCAAAATTTAAATTTAAATTTAAGAGGCACTGAACTACAGGCCAGTGTCCTTAACTTGTATACCATGCAAGGTGATGGAGAAGATTATGAGAAAAAACCTAGTAACACATCTGGAGAGAAGAGACTTCGTGACAACCCATCAACATGGGTTCAGGGAGGGTAAATCTTGCCTTACAGGCTTGATAGAATTCTACGATCAGGTGACAGGAATTAAGCAAGAAAGAGAAGGGTGGGCGGACTACATTTTTTTGGACTGTCGGAAAGCCTTTGACACAGTACCCCATAAAAGGTTGATGCATAAGCTGGAGAAACAGGCAGGAGTAACAGGTAGGGCGCTCCAGTGGAAAAGGGAGTACCTAAGCAATAGGAAGCAGAGAGTTACAGTGAGGGGTGAGACCTCAGACTGGCGTGAAGTCACCAGTGGAGTCCCACAGGGCTCTGTACTTGGACCTATCCTGTTTCTGATATACGTAAATGATCTCCCAGAGGGTATAGACTCATTCCTCTCAATGTTTGCTGACGACGCCAAGATTATGAGAAGGATTAAGACAGAGGAGGACAGTTTGAGACTTCAAGAAGACCTGGACAAGCTGCAGGAATGGTCGAACAAATGGCTGTTAGAGTTTAACCCAAGCAAATGTAATGTAATGAAGATAGGGGTAGGAAGCAGGAGACCAGATACAAGGTATCATTTGGGAGATGAAATACTTCAAGAGTCAGAGAGAGAGAAAGACCTGGGGGTTGATATCACGCCAGACCTGTCCCCTGAAGCTCATATCAAGAGGATAAATTCAGCAGCATATGCCAGGTTGGCTAACATAAGAACGGCCTTTAGAAACTTGTGTAAGGAATCTTCCAGAACATTATATACCACATATGTCAGACCAATCCTGGAGTATGCGGCTCCAGCATGGAGTCCCTATCTAGTCAAGCATAAGACTAAACTGGAAAAGGTTCAAAGGTTTGCCACCAGATTAGTACCCGAGCTGAGAGGTATGAGCTACGAGGAGCGACTGCAGGAATTAAACCGCACTTCGTTGGAAGACAGAAGAGTTAGGGGGGACATGATCACCACATTCAAGATTCTCAGGGGAATCGACAGGGTTGATAAAAACAGGCTGTTTAACACAAGGGGCACACGCACTAGGGGGCACAGGTGGAAACTGAGTGCCCAAATGAGCCACAGAGATATTAGAAAGAACTTTTTTAGTGTCAGAGTGGTTGACAAATGGAATGCATTAGGAAGCGATGTGGTGGAGGCTGACTCCATACACAGTTTCAAGTGTAGATATGATAGAGCCCATTAGGCTCAGGAAACTGTACACCTGTTGATTGACGGTTGAGAGGCGGGACCAAAGAGCCAGATCTCAACCCCCGCAAGCACAACTAGGTGAGTACAACTAGGTGAGTACACACACACACATACACACATATTTGTGTGTGTGTCAATCAACAGTGTGTGTGTGTCAATCAACTGTACACCAGTTGATTGACAGTTGAGAGGCGGGACCAAAGAGCCAGAGCTCAACCCCCGCAAGCACAAATAGGTGAGTACACAACAGCAGTAGTGGCAGAAGTAGACCCCCCTTCTTCAGGTAGTGTGGTGGGCATCATCATCATCCCCAGCACCTCCACAGTGACTCCAGCTCCACCACCAACAGCAGCATAAAGACCCCGGACCCCTACAGATTCACCCTCTACCACGGGTCTCCCCCCCCTCTGGAAGAGCTGGGAGCTCATTACTCACATGACCCACCAAATCAGAGGTCAAGACTAAACTGATCTGTTTGTGGGTGGAAGGTGTGTTCTAACCACACACCCCGCCCCTCACAACTCTTGCTCGAACCTGTCATCACAACCATATGTCTCGGGATAATCATTTGTCAAATCGCTGGATAAACATTTTTTTTCTCTGAAGGAGAGGAAACTGTTGTACAGGTGGTGGGGAAGGATATTATGTGTGTGACCGTTCACCTCCTTGGTATAACTAGTTCTGTATAGTTTAAGATGTTGTCAGGTAGGCATAGCTCTATCATAGCTACATTTGAAACTGTGTATGGAGTCTGACTCCACCACGTAACTTCATAGTGCATTCCATTTTCTAACTATTCTTACACTGAAAAGTACTTTCTAATGTCTCTGTGTTAAATAATCCAACCTTCTTTGCCAGTCAATTCCACTGAGAATTTTGTATGTGGTGATCATGTCTCCCCAAACTCTACTGTCTTCCAGTGTGTTCTGACACTGTGTTCAGTCACAATGGGTCTTCTGTGTGTTCTGTGATAAGCTCAGAGAATGTGTGCATTTACAAGTCTGTGTTTGTTTTGAGTGAGCTAGGTATTTGCTCAAGTTGAATAAGTTTTACAAATGTAATTATACGTGTGTAAGTTTCTTCATGAATCTACTTGTTTCGAATATAAGGAAGAAAAGATTGTAAGCTCAAATTCGTGATATAATTGCATGTGTGCGTGTGTGTGTATGTATTTGCAAGTATGTGATAGGTAATTTATAATAGGATAGGGGTGAAAGTAGAAACATCGGTTATGAAGGATGATGTAATGTTGATCATAGAACTGTCTAATATAAGGTGGAAGAGAGAGAGAGAACACGTTTTATCAGAATAACTAATAAACGGAAACTCTAGTTTGTTATGAACAAATGATCAAGTTACTTCAAGAAACGTGATTGTGAAAGAGTTAATATGGACAACGGATAGAAACCTAGTATAACATCGATAACTTGCTGGTCTTATATCTTTGTATTAAGTTGTTAGACCGATTGTGTACTCATTTATACACGATGCAGAGTTTAATACTACATAAAGTTGATGCAATGAGTTTAATACTACATAAAGTTGATGCAGGAGTGTAATACTACATAAAGTTTAGTGGTGTTAGAGTAAAAGAAAGTTCAGTTTTATATAAAACTTATAGATGTTTTTACTTATATATATATGTAAATTTTTACTTTTTAGACGTTCTTTGCGCAATAAATAATAATCACTCACCGAAACAAACGTAATTAACCAATCAATAAATAATTAGTTAATTATATTTTTTAATCTTATATTCGTTTTATGTAATAATAAACCTACTAAGTCAGGTCATAATATAGTCACAAACATCTATAAGTTTTATATAAAACTGAACTTTCTTTTACTCTAACACCACTAAACTTTATGTAGTATTACACTCATGCATCAACTTTATGTAGTATTAAACTCATGCATCAACTTTATGTAGTATTAAACTCATGCATCGTGTATAAATGAGTACACAATCGGTCTAACAACTTAATACAAAGATACTAAGACCAGCAAGTTATCGATGTTATACTAGGTTTCTATCCGTTGTCCATATTAACTCTTTCACAATCACGTTTCTTGAAGTAACTTGATCATTTGTTCATAACAAACTAGAGTTTCCGTTTATTAGTTATTCTGATAAAACGTGTTCTCTCTCTCTCTTCCACCTTATATTAGACAGTTCATGATCAACATTACATCATCCTTCATAACCGATGTTTCTACTTTCACCCCTATCCTATTATAAATTACCTATCACATACTTGCAAATACATACACACACACGCACACATGCAATTATATCACGAATTTGAGCTTACAATCTTTTCTTCCTTATATTCGAAACAAGTAGATTCATGAAGAAACTTACACACGTATAATTACATTTGTAAAACTTATTCAACTTGAGCAAATACCTAGCTCACTCAAAACAAACACAGACTTGTAAATGCACACATTCTCTGAGCTTATCACAGAACACACAGAAGACCCATTGGACTGAACACAGTGTCAGAACACACTGGAAGACAGTAGAGTTTGGGGAGACATGATCACCACATACAAAATTCTCAGTGGAATTGACTGGCAAAGAAGGTTGGATTATTTAACACAGAGACATTAGAAAGTACTTTTCAGTGTAAGAATAGTTAGAAAATGGAATGCACTATGAAGTTACGTGGTGGAGTCAGACTCCATACACAGTTTCAAATGTAGCTATGATAGAGCTATGCCTACCTGACAACATCTTAAACTATACAGAACTAGTTATACCAAGGAGGGTGAACGGTCACACACATAATATCCTTCCCCCACCACCTGTACAACAGTTTCCTCTCCTTCAGAGAAAAAAAATGTTTATCCAGCGATTTGACAAATGATTATCCCGAGACATATGGTTGTGATGACAGGTTCGAGCAAGAGTTGTGAGGGGCGGGGTGTGTGGTTAGAACACACCTTCCACCCACAAACAGATCAGTTTAGTCTTGACCTCTGATTTGGTGGGTCATGTGAGTAATGAGCTCCCAGCTCTTCCAGAGGGGGGGGAGACCCGTGGTAGAGGGTGAATCTGTAGGGGTCCGGGGTCTTTATGCTGCTGTTGGTGGTGGAGCTGGAGTCACTGTGAGGTGCTGGGGATGATGATGATGCCCCCACACTACCTGAAGAAGGGGGGTCTACTTCTGCCACTACTGCTGTGTGTGTACTCACCTATTTGTGCTTGCGGGGGTTGAGCTCTGGCTCTTTGGTCCCGCCTCTCAACTGTCAATCAACTGGTGTACAGTTGATTGACACACACACACTGTTGATTGACACACACACAATATGTGTGTATGTGTGTGTGTGTACTCACCTAGTTGTACTCACCTAGTTGTGCTTGCGGGGGTTGAGATCTGGCTCTTTGGTCCCGCCTCTCAACCGTCAATCAACAGGTGTACAGTTTCCTGAGCCTAATGGGCTCTATCATAGTTACACTTGAAACTGTGTATGGAGTCAGCCTCCACCACATCGCATTCCTAATGCATTCCATTTGTCAACCAACCACTCTGACACTAAAAAGTTCTTTCTAATATCTCTGTGGCTCATTTGGGCACTCAGTTTCCACCTGTGCCCCCCTAGTGCGTGTGCCCCTTGTGTTAAACAGCCTGTTTTTATCAACCCTGTCGATTCCCCTGAGAATCTTGAATGTGGTGATCATGTCCCCCCTAACTCTTCTGTCTTCCAACGAAGTGCGGTTTAATTCCTGCAGTCGCTCCTCGTAGCTCATACCTCTCAGCTCGGGTACTAATCTGGTGGCAAACCTTTGAACCTTTTCCAGTTTAGTCTTATGCTTGACTAGATAGGGACTCCATGCTGGAGCCGCATACTCCAGATTGGTCTGACATATGTGGTATATAATGTTCTGGAAGATTCCTTACACAAGTTTCTAAAGGCCGTTCTTATGTTAGCCAACCTGGCATATGCTGCTGAATTTATCCTCTTGATATGAGCTTCAGGGGACAGGTCTTGGCGTGATATCAACCCCCAGTTCCTTTCTCTCTCTATGACTCTTGAAGTATTTCATCTCCCAAATGATACATTTTATCTGGTCTCCTGCTTCCTACCCCTATCTTCATTACATTACATTTGCTTGGGTTAAACTCTAACAGCCATTTGTTCGACCATTCCTGCAGCTTGTCCAGGTCTTCTTGAGTCTCAACGTCCTCCTCTGTCTTAATCCTTCTCATAATCTTGGCGTCGTCAGCAAACATTGAGAGGAATGAGTCTATACCCTCTGGGAGATCATTTACGTATATCAGAAACAGGATAGGTCCAAGTACAGAGCCCTGTGGGACTTTCACTGGTGACTTCACGCCAGTCTGAGGTCTCACCCCTCACTGTAACTCTTGCTTCCTATTGCTTAGGTACTCCCTTTTCCACTGGAGCGCCATACCTGTTACTCCTGCCTGTTTCTCCAGCTTATGCATCAACCTTTTATGGGGTACTGTGTCAAAGGCTTTCCGACAGTCCAAAAAAATGAGTCCGCCCACCCTTCTCTTTCTTGTCTTAATTCCTGTCACCTGATCGTAGAAATTCTATCAAGCCTGTAAGGCAAGATTTACCCTCCTGAACCCATGTTGATGGTTGTCACGAAGTCTCTTCTCTCCAGATGTGTTACTAGGTTTTTTCTCATAATCTTCTCCATCACCTTGCATGGTATACAAGATAAGGACACTGGCCTGTAGTTCAGTGCCTCTTAAATTTAAATTTAAATTTTGCCCCGAGGGGCGAGTTTATTGGGCAGCGCCACTCATCTTGTGAGTGGAACACACCGCCATAGCAGCATGTACAACACTCCCCAATAGGAAGAAAACCCGCTGGGTTGTTCATCCTGTCACGTGTTCCCAGACACAGCTGGGACTTGCTTAACTGTCTCAAGTGAACAGCTCCTCAAACAAGAAGATTAACATCTATCAACCCTTAAAAGCTTACTATATTTTGCGGGTGCAAAATGGGGAAATCTTTTAAGAACAGTATCAATATTTGACAGATAGATGTTTTCCTAACTCAAACAATGTGGGGGTTTATAAATCTACACATATTTCTGATGTCTCGCAGGTGTTCACATTCTCTACAGGTAGTTGGTCCAAGGCGGTGTCCATCATCCTCTCACCACAGATTCTGCAACTTCGCTGCTCAAACTGTTGTTTCCTTTCCATATCTCCAAGATATCTGTATCCAAGACGGATTCTCGCTATTACTGATTCTCTCCCTCGGCCTCCTCCTCTTCGGCCATAATGATTGGGATTGCCAGCTGCACCCATGTTGTACCATCGTACAGATTCACTGGTTTGTGCTTCTATCCTCCTTTCCTCAGTTAACTTGTCACGGTGATGTTGCCTGACAATACCTCTAATTTGTAGTAGAGTCTTGGGTATGAAGTATTCAATATGGTCTCTCAGCCTTCAGCAGCCTAGCACATCTGCTCGTTCATTCCACATATCCCAACATGGGAGGGATCCCACAGAAACTTGATGACTCTTCCTGATGGTAAGAACTCTCACAGATCTGTTAATGTCAGCGACTATTGCAAGATTTTCTGTCCGATTTCTTTACTTAGGCTTTGTAGTGCTGTTTTTTAATCGGTGCAAATCACTGCACCATTAGTGTTCCGTTCAAGAAACTTTAGCGCCATAACAATGGCAGTTAGCTCTGCTTGCGTTGAAGAGGCATAGTTCTCAATACGTGCTTTTTCTTCATTCTGCGTTGGAAAGTATTATCCTGATTACCGTGTATCCTGCACGAGCCCTGCCATTGACAGGATTAGATACCCGCCGTCAGTGTAGATTTGATCTAGTTCATCTCCGCCTTCTTTATAAATTTCCTCGAGATACTTGTGCCTCATTTCTGGTGGTAACATGTTGGATTTTTTTCATCGCCATTTCATTGATGATGATCTTGCATGAGTCATCCTCACCAGGGAGGTAACCTCTCTACAGGCAGGAGCTCACGGGCTTGCTCAAGCAGTTGAAGCTCTTCGAGGTAGCAGACTACTCTGTGATGCCATTTTTTGCTTCTCCTGTTTCCCCTGGAAAGTAGCACAGAGCTCAGTTTTTCTTAGCAATATCATTGTAATGGGGATCTCTGGCGATCCTAATTGCAACCTAGCATTCAGCTCCTGACATTCTGCTTTTAACACTGGGAAGGGACAACTCCTCTCGTAGATTAGACGATTTGTCAGTTCTTGGGAACTCCAAGAATGATTGTCATGGCTTCATTTTGAATGCTTTCAAGCCTTTTCATATCTCTTTGGGAGTAGGTGCACAGAACTGGTGCGGCATAGTCTATGACGAGGCACATAGAGCTGTGTACATCATTTTAAGCACGGAATAGAGGCTGCCATGTCCATTCCAGGTCATAGCTTTCAGTTCCCTGAGTCGACT
>WNGS01152257.1:0-12288 GCA_020271785.1 Procambarus virginalis
ATACCCTATTATATCCCCTTTGTTATAGTCCATTCATCCACTTAAGAACATAAGAACATAAGAACAAAGGCAACTGCAGAAGGCCTATTGGCCCATACGAGGCAGCTCCTATTTATAACCACCCAATCCCACTCATATACATGTCCAACCCATGCTTGAAACAATCGAGGGACCCCACCTCCACAATGTTACGCGGCAATTGGTTCCACAAATCAACAACCCTGTTACTGAACCAGTATTTACCCAAGTCTTTCCTAAATCTAAACTTATCCAATTTATACCCATTGTTTCGCGTTCTGTCCTGTGTTGATACTTTCAATACCCTATTAATATCCCCTTTGTTATGTCCATTCATCCACTTGTAAACCTCTATCATGTCACCCCTAACTCTTCGCCTTTCCAGTGAATGCAAATTAAGCTTTGTTAATCTTTCTTCATATGAAAGATTTCTAATTTGGGGAATTAACTTAGTCATCCTACGCTGGACACGTTCAAGTGAATTTATATCCATTCTATAATATGGCGACCAAAACTGAACTGCATAATCTAAATGGGGCCTAACCAGAGCAAGATATAGCTTGAGAACCACACCAGGTGTCTTGTTACTTACGCTGCGATTAATAAATCCGAGTGTCCTATTTGCCTTATTACGAACATTATGCATTGATCCTTTTGTTTTAAATTCTTACTAATTATAACTCCCAGATCCCTTTCGCAATCCGACTTCGCAATCTCAACACCATCTAGCTCGTATCTTGTAACTCTATCATCATTACCTAGCCTCAGAACTTTACATTTATCAGCATTAAACTGCATCTGCCAGTCCTTTGACCATTTCAAAACCCTATCTAGATCAACTTGAAGTGATAGTGAGTCCTCCTCCGAATTAATTTCCCTACCGATTTTCGTATCATCGGCAAATTTGCAAATGTTGCTACTCAAACCTGAATCTAAATCATTTATATATATTATAAACAACAGAGGTCCCAAGACAGAGCCTTGAGGCACTCCACTTACAACATTTTCCCACTCTGACTTGACTCCATTTATACTAACTCTCTGTTTCCTTTGGTATAGCCATGCCCTAATCCAGCTTAATATAGCACCACCAATACCATGAGCCTCTATCTTTTTAATCAGTCTTTCATGTGGCACTGTATCAAAAGCTTTGCTAAAGTCAAGGTACACAACATCACAATCCTTACCACTATCAACTGCCTCAACTATGCTAGAATAAAAAGATAACAAATTTGTTAAACATGAACGGCCATTTATAAAACCATGTTGCGACTCAATTATTAATTTATGTTTTTCAAGATGAAGACGAATTTTATTTGCTATTATAGATTCGAGTAACTTTCCCACAATAGACGTTAGGCTAATTGGTCGATAGTTAGACGCAAGTGATCTATCTCCTTTCTTAAAAACTGGTATCACATTAGCAACTTTCCAAAACTCTGGCACTCTGCCTGACTCTATTGATTTATTAAATATGATTGACAGTGGGTCACAAAGCTCCTCTTTGCATTCTTTCAGCACTCTGGCAAACACTTCATCCGGCCCTGGGGATTTGTTTGGTTTGAGTTTTACTATTTGTTTAAGAACATCCTCCCTGGTAACTGCTAAACTCGTCAACCTGTCCTCGTCCCCACCCACATAGACTTGTTGGGCTGAAGGCATATTGTTAAGTTCCTCTTTAGTAAATACAGATACAAAATATTTATTAAAAATACTACTCATCTCTTCATCACTATCTGTTATTTGACCTGTCTCAGTTTTTAAGGACCTATCCTTTCCCTAGTCTTAGTTCGATATAACTGAAAAAACCCTTTAGGATTTGTCTTTGCTTGCCCTGCTATACGAACTTCATAGTTTCTTTTTGCTTTCCTTATCTCTTTTTAACATTTTTAACCAGTTGAACGAATTCCTGTTCTAAAGTGACCTCCCCATTTTTAATCCTTTTGTACCAAGCTCTCTTTTACCTATTAGGTTTTTCAAATTCTTTGTTATCCTCTTTGGGTCATTAGTATTCGATCTATTCAATTTGTGTGGTATACTACGTTCCTGTGCTTTGTTTAGAATATTCTTAAATAAGTTATATATTGAATCCACATCGACATCCCCATTTACATCACCTATCACTGGGTTCATGTCTCGCTCCAAGTCCGGCCCACACCCCATACCCAAGACTTTCCAATCAATTTGACCCAAAAAATTTCTTAGGCTATTAAAATCAGCTTTTCGAAAATCTGGCACTTTAACAGAATTTTCTCCTACAGGTCTATTCCATTCTATGCTAAATCTGATTTCTTTGTGATCACTGTTCCCTAGCTATTTCCCTATTTCGATGTCATTAATTTGTGTTTCCCTGTTAGTTAACACTAAATCTAAAATATTATTTTCCCGTGTTGGTTCCTTAATATGTTGCGTAAGAAAGCAATCGTCAATTAATTCTAGAAAATCTTCTGCTTCACTATTCCCTGTTTTGTTCAACCAGTTTATTCCACTAAAATTAAAGTCACCCATGACATAAATACTGTTAGATCTAGATGCCCTAGATATTTCATCCCATAGATGCTTTGCTTCCATTCTGTCTAAATTTGGTGGCCTATATATAACTCCTATTATAATATTATTTGCTTTTTCGTTTAATTCTATCCAAATAGTTTGTGTGTGGCTCAGTTTTGATTCCCTCTTTGAGACTACATTTCAAATTGTCCCTAACGTATATGGCTACTCCACCTCCTCGTCTAATATATCTATCTGTGTGAAATAGTTTAAATCCATTTATTTGATATTCAGCTAATAGTTCTCTATTATCAACATTCATCCACGTTTCGGTAAGTGCAATAATATCTATTTTTTCTGTGCAGACAAGAGCATTTAATTCGTTTATTTTATTTCTTAGACTTCTACAATTCACATTAGCATCACATTAGCAACTTTCCAAAACTCTGGCACTCTGCCTGACTCTATTGATTTATTAAATAGAGCATGAATAGCCCGTGGGGGCTATTCATTAATTAGTGGGGACTCAGCCAACCAGCGTAAAAATATTTTCACCCCAGATCTGACTGCTCCCGCCACCTCACTCACCTATATAGTCAGATTAATATATAAGCGCAGATTACTTCATTAATTAAAGAACACTGAGAAGATTTTCTGAACAAAAAATTGTACCACTCACGGGCTATTCATGCTCTTTTAATCTTTATCAATCATTAATTAATTACTCTGACAGTCCAAGACATCGGTGGAACATCGAAGTTTCCTCTCACAACAATGCAGGCACTGAGGCAATGTTTTCTTGACATAAATTATCAACATTTCAGAGCGTACTTAAGCCAAGATACCCTTGCTTCACATGGAGCTTTTCTCACGGCCGCGTCGAGGATCGACCCTTCCAGAATTTGCGTTGATGAAGTTTTAGAAACAATGAGGAATCTAAATGACTTTACAGACACAGACATAGCTAGGCTATACTCCACCAGGACTCGCCTTGGTCTGTTTTGGGTACGAACATTTGCCTCGTTTATGGGGACGAGGTCGTTTATTATGACTGGTCAGTGGGAGAACGTCCTCTGGGTCATTGTTAACCTTGTTAGACATCAGAGGCCAGACTTCATACTGGATAATGCCCAACATCCTCCTATTATAAAATCTTGGATTCTCAGGTTATTCGTTGATCCTAAATTGTGTCCAAACCCTTACCTTCGCCTGGAAATGTTAAGATTTATTGGCATGTGGCCAATGGTTTATCTTGAAGACAGCATTTCCGGCAGGCAGGCAGCTGCAGGATTGGTGTCCACAAGCTCTTATCTGCAGATGGAACATATCATCTCCAGTGACCCAGACATAGGCCTCTGCTATCATCTCCTCAAGGTGTTGTACAGACTTAATGTATACGGTCATCTGAATGTTGTTGCCGCTGCAGCCGTAGACCAGGTGAAAAGTCTGAAGATGGGACCAGAAGCAGCGTTTCTCAACCACATGTTGCAGCTGCTGAAGCAGACGGCAGAAGCAATACCAGAAAAGTATGTTGCAAAATCTATGGGCATTTATCAAGCTGCAAAATTATTCGAAAACATTGTAAATTTATTTCAGCTCTTGGTAACAACTGAGCCCACCACAGAGCCATATGGTTGTCCTGGTATGGCTCAGACTGCTGCAGTTTCTCTGTTTACTATAACGTCTTCTATAGTCGCAATGAGCTCCTCATTTGCCGCTATGGATGCCAGCCTCCTCCAAAGGCTTTTCCCTAGCCTGGACAACCTTTACAAAGATGTTTCATCAACGCATGTTACCCGCACTGTGTCTCGAGTTCTGCGCATAAGGTACGGTGAGCTGCTGTCTTCCCTTAACGAGCAGGTGGCAGTGACTGGATTCCATTTCAATAACTTTCCAACACCGGAGGAGTCGACGGAAGAGTGCCCAGAGCAGTTCGTGGACAGCCTGACGCAGGCAGTGATGGAGGCGCCAGTGTTGCTACAGTCGTCCAAGATGGTGGTGGACGAGTCGACGCTGGTCCACCTACTGCTGGAGTCCCCCTCCGACCCCTTCACTCGGTGCCCTCTGGACCCCGGCTCCTTCAGTCGCCTGCCCGACCTCCAGGCTGACATTGCTGTTTGGAGGAACACCTCCAGAGGTCATAATGACGTCAACGTTAGTAGTAGAACCTACGACGATAATAGTGATGACAAGGACGCCAGTGATGATGATGACTATGGTCACTACAATTACTGTGGGGACGATGACGGCTGTGGTGACTGTGACGACACCAGTAGTGGCAGTGACAACCACACAGACTATATTATCGTCAGTGGTGTTAACAAGAGTGAGTGCCAACTAAGCAAATTGCTGTACCAGTTTTATGGTCTTTCAGCTCGAAGCCTCCCAGTAACGCATATTGTATTGATTTTTATTTCATTTATTACATATATATGTATCTTATTTCACTTATTTATTTTCAATATGAAAAATGTATATGTTTTTAATTAATGAACATTTACAACATAAATACAAATTAATTGTGTGTTATTATTCTTTGATAAAAATATTACTTAATCCAGAGAAGTATAAGAATCGGGAGATACTGAAAAAGCCTGTTAGTTCACACGAGGCTACTCCTATTTATATTCAACCAAACTCATTCTTGTGTGTTTAACAAACAGTGGATCATTGAGCTTGAAACAGCTTGAAGAGCTTGAAACAATCAATGGATCCTACATCTAGAATGTTATGTTAAGCATTGATGTTTTTACTTTAACTTCTCACTAATCATAGCTCCCAGATCCCTTCCGCAATCCGATTTCACAATCTCAACGTCATCCAGCTGCTATCCTGTAATTATCATCATTACTGAGCCTCAACACCTTACATTGGTCAGGTTTACATTGCATTTGCCAATCTTTTGACCATTTTCAAGTTCAAGTATGTTTATTGAGACAAGAAAAAAATACATCCCAAAGGGATAGAGTAGCTTCGGCTTCAAGTCCTCAAGGGGGCGCATATATTCAGTGAGTTCAAATACACAAATGACAATACAAGTTGACCAAACACCAGACTTGAAGGTGAAGGGACGACGACGTTTCGGTCCGTCCTGGACCATTCTCAAGTCGATTGTGAATGGTTCTGGACGGACCGAAACGTCGTCGTCCCTTCACCTTCTAGTGTGTGGTTTGGTCAACATACTTCAGCCACGTTATTGTGACTCATAGTCACAATAACCTGCACACAATACAAGAATCAAGAATAAAAGAATTCCATTTAACATTGCAGGTTAAAATAGGAAGCGCACCATGTGTTACACTCTTGTGGCAAAATTCTAGTAGCTCCTAAGTATTCTATCATACCATTACCACACATCCAAACAATTTGATGTGGTACACTACTTATTTCCTTATTTCTATAGTTGTCAATAATTTGATACTCTAATACATAATGTGTGAGCGTGCGGCATACTACATAATTTACACTCCTTATCTTTTTCACCGTCTTCAACACCGTATTGCCAGATATATTTGTATGTAATGCGAACAAGCTTGAATAGTCCCCTAGCATATATGCAATTGAAAACTCCACACCCCAGAAGTAACTCGGACCGCCGGGAGCACATTGCAACTGGTGTACAAGGTGCCTTAAACCTCTCGACCATCAGGGACCATACAAAAGGCAGTGATAGCCGAGGCTATTTGAACCACCACCCCAACTGCACTTTGATGGTAATCTTGGGCATAGCTATTTCATCAAATCACCTCATTTTTGTGGGACCACGTGAGCAACACAAATGTGAACAAGCTTGAATGGTCCCCAAGCATATATTTAATATTTAATAACTTAAACCAATTAACTATCAGTGACATGGCCCCACAAAAATGAGGTGATTTGATGAAATAGCTATGCCCAAGATTACAATCAAAGTGTCGTCGGGGTGGTGGTGGTTCAAATAGCCTCGGCTGTCACTTCCTTTTGTACGGTCACTGATGGTCGAGTGGTTTAAGGCACTGTGTACATCAGTTGCAATGTGCTCCTGACGTTCTGGATCGAGTCACTTCTGGGGTGTGGAGTTCTCAGTTGTATCCTAATCTTAATCTCATGTAAATTGAATCCTTCCAAGTAGACTTTCCTTTACCATAAGTGAAGGACGAATTTGTATTTATTATTGAATAATTCTTAAGTGTGTTACTACTGTCCACCATTGCCATTCTCTTTACCTTTTCTTCACCCTCTTGGATCATCTTGATTCTTGTTTTTACTTGTTTCAAGGTTAACTGACATATAACATCAACAAGTTTTATTCAGTGGCTCTCTTCGCTATGTCATCAACTACCTCATTCAACAGTATTCCCACATGTGAATGGATCCACGTGAATCTTACTTTATATCCAGTTTTTTCTAATTTCTTAACATTCTCTCTACACTCTTATCACAATATTCTGGTATACTGGGCGTCTGCTATTTAAAGACTCTAACGCTCCTCTGCTGTCAATAAAGAAGCAAGCATTTTTACCACATTCGACTACTTCCTGTAATCCTGCTAATACTCCTTGGAGTTCAGCCTGCGTTGAAGAGACATTGTCAGTTAAGCGGCGTCCAATAACAGTATCTACAGTGCCAATGTCAGTGTACTCCCTGATCAAGACTCCACATCCTGCCTTCCCATCCCTAGCTACTGACCCATCGCAATATACATGTAGAGTGTTTTCTGTAGAAGTAACCTACTTTTCTGTAGGTAATTTTCTAATTATACAATCATATGTTGCCCTCGGCTCTCCTATGCCATACATACTTTTTCTTTTGCAAGGAAATAATTACTACATACATAACACAAGAACAAAGGTAACTGCAGAAGGCCTATTGGCCCATACGAGGCAGCTCCTATCTATAACCACCCAATCCCGCTCATATACACGTCCAACCCGCGCTTGAAACAGTCGAGGGACCCCACCTCCACCACGTTACGCAGTAATTGGTTCCACAAATCAACAACCCTGTTACCGTACCAGTATTTACCCAAGTCTTTCCTAAATCTAAATTTATCCACTTTATACTCATTGTTTCGTGTTCTGTCTTGTGTTAATACTCTATTAATATCCCTTTGTTATGTCCATTCATCAACTTGTAAACCTCTATCATGTCACCCCTAACTCTTCGCCTTTCCAGTGAATGCAATTTAAGCTTTGTTAATCTTTCTTCAAATGAAAGATTTCTAATTTGGGGAATTAACTTAGTCATCCTACGCTGGACACGTTCAAGTGAATTTATATCCATTCTATAGTACGGCGACCAGAACTGAACTGCATTGATTGATTGATGAAGATTAAGCCACCAAAGAGGTGGCACGGGCATGAATAGCCCGTAAGTGGTGGCCCTTTTGAGCCATTACCAGTATCAAGAGCTGATACTGGAGATCTGTGGAGGCGCGACTGCACCCTGCGTGACGGGAGATGTCTCCCGGACCAAATGTTGACCAGATGGTCTGAACTGCATAATCTAAATTTTGTTTTAAATTATTACTCCCAGATCCCTTTCGCAATCTCAACACCATCTAGCTCGTATCTTGTAACTCTATCATCATTACCTAGCCTCAGAACTTTACATTTATCAGCATTAAGGTAACGTACATCTACGTTACAATTCTCCCATGGTGGTGTGATTGTCTCTTAGGCAAAGTGATACATTCTAGAATAACATTATACTTTATAACATTAGAACATAAGGTACTCATATATGCTCTCTTCTTTATCATTCATTACTGCCCACCTTTTGAAGGTGGGAAGGTTTGAGGATTAATTCATTAATCCTCTAATGATTAATTCATTAATCCTCTCAGTTCCTCAGTTAATCCTCTAATCCTCAGTTAATGCTTGTGTAATTAATTCAATTACGCAATCGACTTGAGAATGGTCCAGGACGGACCGAAACTTTCGGGATGCCCAAGAAATGCTATGATAGAGATAATGAGGATTTAGTTGAATCTGAAGAGTATTGGGATAGAATTTCAGAGATAAATGAAGCCTCTGCAATTAGATTAATGAGAGGTGGGGGAGCTAATGAATTAATGTGCAGGCGATGAGTCACAATAACGTGGCTGAAGTATATTGACCAGACCACACACTAGAAAATAAAGGGACGACGACGTTTCGGTCCGTCGTGGACCATTCTCAAGTCTATTGTGGTTCTGGTCCATTCACAATCGACTTGAGAATGGTCCAGCATGGAGGAAAACGTCGTCGTCCCTTCACTTTCTAGTGTGTGGTTTGGTCAACATATTTCAGCCACGTTATTGTGACTCCTCGTCTGTAAGACAATATGCAGATGGTAAAGAGGTCAGGTCGACTAGTTCAATAGTTGCCAAGAAGGAAGTTATTCGACATGTATTACAACTCGGTCAAGAAAGTCCCCCAGAACTGGTCCCCAGGACCAGAAGAATTGATAAAAGAATATAAAGAAGAACGCGGGGTGAACCCTTATCCTGTAAGTGCAGATAATGATACGCAATAATGTTCATGAAGTGTTGACACCCAACCCACATCTGATACCTAAACACACACACACACACGTCTGATGTTGAACCCACACATCTGACACCCAACCCAAACATATGACACCAAACCCATTCTTCTGAAAATGGAGAACCGCTTAGCCGGTTACATAGATATTTATTTGATTAATGATAACATACAGTACATTTGTATTTATATTGTAGAGATTTATTAAGGAAAAGACTTATACATTGTCCAGACTTTGAATGAGTGAGATTTGGTATACATTTATATAAAATACAATATGCAGTACTTCGAGCTCAAACTCTAAAATACTGGTACAGCAATTTGCTTAGTTGGCACTCACTCTTGTCAACACCACTGACGATTATATAGTCTGTGTGGTTGTCACTACTGGTGTCACCACCTGTGCCTTCGCTATCACCAATGGCGTCGTCGTCACTTCCACCACCGGTGATGATCCATCTCCAAATACCTCCACTTCGTGATGGCATATGGTGACTGCCACTGGTGATGACATCGTCGCCATCACCACCAGTGTAATCATTACCGTTATCACCGGTGAAGATCCAATTCCAGATACCACCACTGGTGTCGTCCTTGCCATCACCACTGGCATCCTTGTAATCGCTAGTGTCGTCGTTGTTGGCATCATTATGACGTCTGCAGGTGTTCCTCCAGGCAGCAATGTCAGCCTGGAGGTCGGGCAAGCGACTGAAGGAGCCGGGGTCCAGAGGGCACCGAGTGAAGGGGTCGGAGGGGAACTCCAGCAGTAGGTGGACCAGCGTCGACTCGTCCACCACCATCTTGGACGACTGTAGCAACACTGGCGCCTCCATCACCGCCTGCGTCAGGCTGTCCACAAACTGCTCCGGGCACTCTTCCGTCGACTCCTCCGGTGTTGGAAAACTGTTGAAATAGAATCCAGTCACTGCCACCTTCTCGTTGAGGGAAGACAGCAGCTCACCGTACCTTACGCGCAGAACTCGAGAGACCGGCGTTAATGTCTTTGGAAGTAAATAATTATGAAAACAACGCATCAAGCAAGGCAGGCTAAATAGACATCCAGAAGTCTCTGGTAATGACACTTCTTTGTAGACGTAGTCCAGAGTAGGAAAGAGCCTGAAGAGGTTGGCATCTACAAACTCGGAGCGCAATGCAACTAAAGAAGACGTTATAGTAACCAAAGAAACTGCCGCGGCCTCAGCCAGACCAGGACAACCATATACCTCTGTGGTTGGTTGTAATGTTACCAGAAGCCTAAATAAACTAAAAATGTTATAGAATGAATTTGCAGCTTGATGAATACTCATAGACCTTGCACGGTATCTCTCTGGTATTGCCACTGCCATCTGCATCAGCATCTGCACAATATGGTTGAAAAACGATGCTTCTGGTCCAATCTTTAGACTTTTTACCTGGTCGACGGCTGCAGCGGCAACAACATTCAAGTGATCGTATACATTAAGAGTGTTCAACACCTGGATGAGATGGTAGCAGAAGCCTATCACCCGGTTACTAGACAAGAGATTTTCCACCTCCAGATAAGCGCTCATGGCCACCACCCTGCAGCTGCCTGCCTCCCGGAAGTGCTGTCTTCAAGATAACCCATTGGCCACATGCTAATAAATCTAAACATTTCCAGGCGAAGGTAAGGGTTTGGACACAATTTGGTATCAACGAATAACTTGAGAATCCATGATTTAAAGATCTGAGAATCTAATGATATATCCAGTATGAAGTCTGGCTTCCAGTGTCTAACAAGCTTAACAATGACCCTGAGGATGTCCTCCCACTGACCAGTCATAATAACAGACTTTGTCCCCATAAACGAGGCAAATGTTTGTGCCCAAAACAGACCAAGGCGAGTCTTGGTTAAGTTTTGTCTAGTTATGTCAATGTATGTAAAGTCACTTGTATTCCTCATCGTTTCTAAAACTTGATCAACACAAATTTTGGAAGGGTCGATCGTCGACGTAGCTATGAAGAAAGCTTTATGTATAGCAACGAAATCTTGGTTTAAGGTAATTCTCAAACGTTGATAATCTCTCTCCTGAGAATGTGGCGTCTCTGCCATGATGAAAAAGCAGTAATGTTCTACCCAATTGATTGATGAAGATTAAGCCAACCAAAGGTGGCTTGGGGATGGTAGCCCGTAAGTTAGTCCACCAAAGTATTGCACTGTCAAAGAAGACTGTCCCACACTGCCTTTGTACTCTTGGGACGTGAGGTGTAAGGCTGCTTGACGCTGACTCCAGCCAATCACTTCAAATCCAACCATGGGGTTGGGTCTGCAACTATAATATTAGGCTAACTCTATCAAATTAACAATACAGTGGATAAACACTAATTTGAATAATTTTAAAGCCAGTGTTTATTAAAATACATTTCACTTACAAAATGTAACAGAATCCACAGACATTAATTGTTTTGTCAACGGCTGTTTACAAACATATATGCGTTCTGGTCCAGAGACTGCTGATAACGCGAAGCAATGGGATCGCAAACGTCAAGAAACATTTCATTTGGTATTTGAGTGCATTCTTATTCAATGGCTGCTCTCACTTCAGCGTAATAAGGCAAATAGGATACTGGGATTTGTTTCCAGGAGCGTTAGCAAATAAAACTGTTAGGATTAATTAGGATAAAAAACCGTTAAAGTCGTTGAGATTTAAGTCTCCTTTAAACCATATTCAGACCTGGATAATGTACACAGGAGAGTGCGAAAGACTTGTAGTTCAAATCTTTACATAAATACATAATTGTGGGGTTTATATTCTATGTTAATATACGACCCATCCTCCAGTTTAGATAGTACTTCTGATAACTATATGGACGATCGTACATATACTGTTATATTGGACAATTAAATAGCGAATTTGGTGGTATTAATTTTATAGCCCGGGAAAAAATTAAAGCTAAGAAACAAACTTAAATATTCCTAGGCCTTGTATAGTACATATATGTACGACATTAGGCCTCAGATAGCGTGTATTAGGCCTGGGATAGTTAGTTTTAGGTTTTATTAGCAACACAAAAAACCCTTTATTGGTGTAGTAAAAGTGTTATATATATTATTGTGCCGGATGGATGCTCGCTTGACTGTTTTGTTTGGATGCTGGCTTGACTGTTTTGTTTGGATGCTCGCTTGACTGTTTTGTTTGGATGCTCGCTTGACGTTTTGTTGTGTTGTCTGATCAGCTGTGTTGTGCTTGTGTACAGGTTAGTGGAATGTTAACTCCTAGTTAATTTCTATTTGTTCTAGCTTTAGTCATGTGCAGTT
>WNGS01152261.1:0-15946 GCA_020271785.1 Procambarus virginalis
CATACTCCAGGATTGGTCTTACATAAGTGGTGTACAGGGTCCTGAACGATTCTTACACAAGTTTCTAAAGGCAGTTCTTTTATTGGCCAGTCTAGCATATGCCGCTGATGATATCCTTTTGATGTGGGCCTCTGGGGACAGGTTCGGTGTGATATCGACCCCCAGGTCTTTCTCTCTATTTTACTCTTGCAGGATTTCACCTCCCGGATGTTATCTTGTGTTCAGCCTTCTGCTCCCGTCGCCTAATTTCATTACTTTACACTTTCCTGAGTTGAACTTTAGCAACCATTTTCTAGATTATTCCTCCAGTTTGTCCAGGTCGTCCTGTAGTCTCTGTCTATCTTCATTTGTTTAGATTCTTCTCATAATTTTTGCATCATCAGCAAACATTGAGAGGAATGAGTCTATACCCACTGGAAGGTCGTTTACACATACTAGAAACAGGATGGGTCAGAGTACAGAGCCCTATGGAACCCCACTGGTGACATCTCGCCACTCTGATGCCTCCCCCCCCCTCACCGTTACTCACTGTTTCCTATTGCTTAGATACTCTCTTATCCACTGGAGCACCTTACCTTTTACTCCTGCCTGTTGCTCCAGCTTTTGCAACAGCCTTTTGTGAGGTACTGTGTCAAAGGCTTTATGACAGTCCAAGAAAATGCAGTCTGCTCACCCTTATCTTTCCTGCCAAATTTGTGTTGCTTGGCCATAGAATTCTATTAGGCCTGTGAGGCAAGATTTACGATCTCTGAACCCATGGTGGTGGTGTGTTACAAAGCTGTTTCCCTCCAGATGCTCTACGAGCCCTTTCTTCACTATCTTCTCCGTCACCTTGCATATGGTATACAAGTTAGGGAAACTGGCCTGTAGTACAGTGCCTCTTGCCTGTCACCCTTTTTGTAAATTGGGACTACATTAGCTGTCTTCCAGCTTTCCGGGAGGTCTCCCGTTTCCAGTGACATGATGGGTATGGGTTGCACAAGAAACTATCGGGCAGAGGATGAGTATGGGGAGCAAAGTAAACAAAGATTCACACGATGAGAAAGGGTTGCACAATGTTCTATGACTCACAGGATGAGTATGAGGTGCACAATAAACTACAGGTAACAGGATAAGTATGGTTGCACAATAATTTACAGGTCACAGGATGGATATGGGGTGCACAAACAACTGGTAACAGGATGAGTATGGGTTGCACAATAAATTACAGGTAACAGGATGGGTCTGGGTTGCACAAACTACTTGTAACAGGATGAGTATGGGATGCACAATAAATTACCGCACAGAGGATGAGTATGGGGTGTGCAAACTACTGATAACAGGATGAGTATGGGTTACACAATAAATTACAGGTCACAGGATGGGTATGGGGTTGAACAAACTACTGGTAACAAGATGAGTATGGGTTGCACAATAAATTACCGCACAAAGGATGAGTATAGGGTGCACGTAAACAGGACTCACAGGATGGGTATGGGGTGCACAAACAACTGGTAACAGGATGAGTATGGGTTGCACAATAAATTACAGGTCACAGGATGAGTATGGGTTGCACAAACTACTGGTAACAGGATGAGTATGGGTTCACGTAATGCGACTGTTCACCTAGCAGTAAGTAGGTACTCAGGAAATAGTCAGCTTGTTGTGGGGTTGCATCCTAGGCGGGGTCAGTAATTCGACCTTAAGGATGACCTTGATAAAAGCCTATCGTGTATGAATATACTGTGGCTACCTGTTCCCCCCCAAAATGAATTATTATAATTATAATATTATGGTTTATAATTAAGTTCTTAAGTGTGATTATGCGTCATAATTAACATACATCTATCTTTACCTCAACATTTTATAAGTTAATTCTGTCTGTATATGATGATGATCATATACAATTAAGGTAGCATTGCAACTTTATAGGAAATTGTTAAGTCCATAATATATCTTGATTCTTATACTTGAGATATTGTTACAATAAACGTTTGAAAACAAAGTTTATATCTGTATTTAAAATATAAAACATTTTGCGTTTATCAACGCATCTCTCTGAATTACAATTTTTTTCTGAATTGTGAAGCCTGTGTTGCCCGCCTGGCAGGACACTGATGCATTGAAAGTTTTCATGTGTCCGGACACCGGCGATGGTGTGGTATTGACTATTTATTTAACCATATCCTGGTTTTCATTTAAGATATATTTCCTTGAAATGCAGTCACATTATCGTCTACATCTTTGTTTATGCTGACATATAGACCTTTGATTGTTACTTTGCACATATGCAAATGAATTACACAATTAATTCACTTGTTTGCAGGCCTTCACACTCCCTGAGATAGCCATCACGTAACTGTAAAAAGGCATATATCTTCACTTTCACTTCAGTTATATTTATGCTAAAGTAATAACATGCAGCTTATATTTCTGTCTTTATTATGACATAGAAAACTTCGTTTATTACAATATTTAGATTAAATTAACATTGATCTTCGAAAGATCATAGATCCCATTGATAGGGAGAGCGTCGGCCAAGAAACCCTGTTTGAAATACGAATATCTTTCCTGTCTAATAAGATATAATCTCTGTGATGGATTCACAAAAACTATTTTATCTCTGCCTTTCTGATAACATATACAAATATAAGTTTTGTGAATCTCTATTAATTAAGCAATATATCAGAGAGCGTGTAGGGTTCGGTGTTCTATGAACGAAAAGGACATGGGTAGTTTAAGTAGCGAACACATACAAGCGAATAACGATAGTATCTATATAACAAAATTATTGTCCTGTGGAGTTGATTTAACTTCCAGACACATTTTTTAAAATAAATATTAAATGTTTTGTGGCTATTTATGAAAGATATTCTTACAAATACCCATTCTACTTGTTAATATAATTAATTAAATTTGCGACAATTTGAGCAAAGAAGTGCGACGACTGGATCACTGTGTACAGGAGGCTGATATGACAGCAAACACTCTCCAGGCGACCATATATCTTGGATAAGTCGCTCCATAATTTTGTCGCTTGGACCGTCGACTTCCTATGGCGTCACCTGCTTCATATTTACTTCGAATTTCGATATGAAATTACATTATTTCAGAGTGAAAATAGGTTTGATCATGTTCTACGTGCAGCACCAACATTACAGTAAGTAAATATATCATATTTCATCATTACTTACGTAATGCTAGGAGGATTTGGGTACATTTGGTAGATTTGGGTAGATTTGGGTAATTCTACGGACCGGCTGTGGGTGCCATGGAGGCCCACACCAGATGTGGTCTTGGATTTGCTAAACAGCATCGAGCCCCACCCAGGGCACCAGAAAACGGGAGCTAGCAGGTCCCTCCCCCCCTAAAGAGGGGGAGAAGAGTTAGGAGGCTATATAGTTGGAAGTTAAGTGACTTGAGTGGTGGTATTTAGAGGAGAGGGGTCATGTAAATGACGGAGCAGGAGGCGGATCGTCAATAAGGTTAAAGAGGTTGTGCGTATGTCTGGGTCTACGTAGGACGTTTCTGAGGAACGCGTCGTAGTTGTCATGATAGGTGAGAATTCTATTGATCTGTTTCTTCCCCATAGTATCCCAGGTTATGTTCAGAGCTGGGATGTTCGCCACCCATGCAGGGCCTCACTAGTGGTGAAGTCCTGCCAGCGGGTATCGAACACCCATCTCTCAGAGCCCTGTTCTGGGTACCTGGAGTTTCTTCCTATTAGTTGGTGCTGCTTTGAGAGTGGGATCGGTGCATATGTTAGGAGTGGGAGAATAAGTGTTTTGTATAGATAGAGCTTGGTGGCTTGGGAGGCATGTTTGAGTGGGAAGAGTTTGATAGAGCTATTGATGCTATAGCTTTCTGATAGTGTTCGACTGTTTCAGGCAACTGACAGTGAGTACAGAGTTCATTGATGTCTGTTCTGTACTTTTTTTTATTATTTATATTTTACATGCAAGCATGCTTATAAGTACAATAAAAACAAACAAACAGAACAATAAAGCACACACGTGCAAAAACAGAAAGGACACATGTACATAAGCACAAAAAAAACGCCGGCCGGAAGGGCCGACCACAAAACAACAAAAAGTACAAAACAAAACAACAAAATTACAAAACAAAATACAACAATGAAAACAACATAGCGGAACACAACACAGAAATGACCCTAAAACAGTAAATAAACAGAACAAGGCTACCAGCACCGCAAACACACACGGAGAGGCACCAACATAAAACGAAAAAGAACAATAATAATAACAATAACAAAAACAATAACAATAATAATAAAAAGGAATACAAGTATACAACAAACAAAAGGAAGCACACTGGCAAACCACGACAAAAGCATACACCAGACCGAGCCACGCCAACAGCCTGAAGGGCACTCAGCACTACACAAACAAGCGCACAAACAACATCATTCAACCAAAAAACCACATAATTAAAGAACATGCCACCTGCACACAAATAAACCCACAACCACAAACTGGAGCACGCAGGGACCGGGAAACAAAACCCGCCCCACCCACTCACGTACCCGACCCACACACACAATCATGCACATTAATGGAAACAACCCACAACCACAATACATAAAGGAATCATTGGTCAAGCAAAGCCAACTCCTCGGCAGGAATATACTTATCAGGGAACAACTCCCAAGGATACTTTCTCTAATAGGCCTCCCAAATCAGATACTCCCTGTCGGTGGGGGGACGACCCCCCAGCCGCCGCGGGCCCGGCATAAACTCTGGAATCTCCAGACCAGGCGGAAACGGCCAGTCCCGAAGTTCAAAGGCGCAAGTCGCATAACGAGGCTGGGGAGCGTAAGCCACGCCCTCCGATGTAGCAGACGACACCGATGAAGCGTACGATGGCTGCCGAGACGGCCGCGTCGCCGGACGCACAGGAGCAGGGGACAAGCGACGAGAAGGCAATGCCTCCACCGAGACCGCAGGAGACACTGAAGAGATGGCCGTAGAAGGAAGAGGCGTCGAAGCCGCAGTCGATGAAACGGGGACCGAGGCAGGGGTCACAGAATCTCCAGAGCGAGCAGTCTTTTTCAACAGCATCACCAGGCCACCCCGCTAACTACGGACCTCAGCAGGGGGTAACACCCCCACGAAGAACCGGAGCCATCCGAGGCAGGCGACGCATCCGAAGCAGGAACCGCAGACACTATATCTGAAGTGGAGGCCGAAATACCGGCACAGGCATCCTCTGGCAAATGCACCTCCGCCGCCACCGTAGTACGCAACGCAACCGTAGCCACCCCTCTGTCGCCGGCAGACTCACAAGCGTCGAAATCGCCAACGTCTGCCCATGCAGACGACGAACGCCGGGAACGTTTAGGCTCGGGCCGCACATCATCAGACCCGGAGGCCGACTCAGACACACGCGCAACACAAGCCGGGCGAACCGCCGCACGCCGCAGTACTGCAGCATCCTCAACCACATGGGGCACCAGGCCAGACACAGGAGGAAGCGCCGGATCCACCCCAGCACTCAGCACAGCCGGAACAGACGTCGAGGGTGCAGGGACAGAGTCAGATGCAGCAGAGGAAGACGGGGGATTCGAGCAGAAGGTAGGCTGAAGAACCCCAGGGACACTAGTCGGAGCAGGACGATCACCAGGCGATGACACAACCTCCGGAGGAGAAGCCACCACCACAGGGGGTGCACCAGGCGACACAGGGGCACATCCGCGGCCGGAGAGTCGTCCATATCCACAGAACCCTCCTCCACAGGAAGCGGTGGAAAATCCTCCTCACTGAAGAGGTTCACGGGTGCAGCGGCCGGCGCAGAACAGTCAGCAGCCTGATGGCCCAACAGGCCACAACGATAACACGTCCGAGGCTGGCGGGCGTAAAACACACGAACGGTGTAACCCATCAGACGCACAGAGGACGGAATAACCTCCCGGAGCCTCATGCCCAGGGTGCGAATGTTCGTCCTCACACCCTTAAGTGGGCTCGAAGATACCACATTCACCCGCACACTAACCACTGCGCCAAAACGGCCGAAGTACCGCCGGAGCAGATCCTCCGGAAACTCCAATGGAGCTCCATGCACGCTGACGTAGGTGAGGGCACCACTCCGATCAGAGATTGAAACAGTGCCCGCACCATCCTGCAGGGGTAATGTCCGCCCTCGTAACGACGGAGAAAGTCGCGATATGCCAACTCCGCAGTGAACTTTACTATCACTCGACGTGCCGTCACCAGCTCGACTCCGTAAATGTCAATCACAGGAACATTCAGCATCTCACACACCCGCGCGATCTCCGGGTATCCAGCCCGGCTGGAAAATTCGAAGCCCACAGACTGAGCCCGCAGTATTGGTGGGAGGGGGACCCCCATCGTGAAATCCACGTCAGCACAGGCGGGCAGAGACACACGCCCCCAAACGGCCAAAACTGGCAACAACCACCAAACTGCCGGAGCGAGCAGCGAACACGTCCACTCGCCACGACAGCTAGCAGTCCACTCAACTGTTCTGTACTTAGAGCTGCGTGCTGCTAGTTTGGTATGTCCCAGCCTTAATCTGGTCATCGTTACATCAATTTCTCTGCTTTTATATCAGACATGTTTCCAAGTTTCCCATTTCTTTTTAATGAACCCATAGTGCAAAGGTGAGCATAACGTTTTCCAGTTTGTTGCAAAATCCTGGGAGATGGTATCTTTGAAGGCTCCTTTACGTGCAACATGGGGAATTGGATGACGGGTAAGGTGAGGCGTGTTGTGCATCGCTTTGGCTAGTTGGTCTACAAGTTCATTATGGAGAATACCACAATGTGCTGGGACCCATTGGATAGAGGTGTCATAACCATTCAATTGATGTTTGTGAAGAAGTTGAAGCCATGGGTAGACAATCTCCTTGCATGTTTTCAAAGAGTACGTAATTGCTTGAATCGTGCTCTTGGAGTCACTACAGATTGTATATATCCCAACTGGTAATGTTGTGATGATTTGGAGAGCTTGATACAAGGCATATAATTCCGCTGTGAGAATAGATAGTTGGTTTGGAAACCGCCATCCCTGCTTGAGATGGTATTCCGGTATCCATACAGCGCAAGTGACCGATGGTACGTTGTTCATGAAGATGCGAGACCCATCTGTATAAATCTCTGTGGTGTTTGGGTAGCAATTTTTCATTGTTGAGGCAAAGACTGAGGCTATGGCCGAGTGTGGTGCAGATTTTGGAATGTTGTCTTCGAGTTGTATTGCTGCATTAGGAGTTGTATAAAGCCAAGGTGGAATGGGGGGACAGGAAGTTGGGTTTCACAGTTTTGGAATAGGGAGAGGTCTATATTGAGGTTATTTGTAGCCCGTGTGAGGAAACGTTGTGAGTGAATGGTTGGGGAGCGGGGGTTATGTGGGTTAATTTTTTATCTGTATGGGTGTGTCTGGTGAGCAGTGGTACAGAGTGACAGATAGTTGGGTTGGCACACATTATGTCTCGTCTGGTAGCTAAGCTTGTGAGGCCCGTTTCCCCGTAAAGTCCGAGGATTAGAGTTGATTGCAATGCGCCACATATAAGTCGCATGGCATTATTTAAATACAGGTAAGGTACATACATACAAGTGATGTTACATTAATGGATCGATTTATAGATAGAGCTAGTATATACAATGCCTAAAGCCACTATTACGCAATGCGTTTCGGGCAGGAAGAACATTAATATCTAGAACTTAATACTAATTGAACATAAAGAATAAAATGTGTTGAGAACAAATACAAATAAAGATAAAAAAAGGGGGGAACATGACTGAAAAAGCAGCACAAATACAAGAGGTTGACAAACAGCATTGATTAAACAAATAACAGACATGGGTTGACGATAGAGGGGTAAGGTAGGTTACAGGGAATTTATAAGGTAGTGTTTAGTTTTAATCTTAAACTGGTTGAGAGAGGTACAGTCTTTAACATGGTTGGGGAGGTCATTCCACATTCTGGGTCCCTTGATTTGTAGAGCATTTCTAGTTTGATTAAGCCGTACTCTTGGAATATCAAAACTGTATTTATTTCTGGTGTGGTGCTCATGGGTTCTGTTACAACCTTCAATGAAGCTTTTGAGTTCAGGATTGGCATTACAGTTCAGCGTTTTATATATGTATGATACACATGAGAGAATGTGCAGTGACTTAATATCTAACATATTCAGAGATTTGAGTAGGGGTACCGAGTGATGTCTGGGGCCAGAGTTGGATATTGTCCTAATAGCAGCTTTGTGTTGAGTAATTAGAGGACGTAAATGATTTTGGGTAGTAGAACCCCAAGCACAAATACTATAGTTGAGATATGGATAGATGAGGGAGTAATAGAGAGTCACCAGGGCAGGTCGGGGTACATAATATCTGATCTTAGAAAGAATGCCAACAGTTTTTGAAACTTTTTTTGATACATTTAGAATGTGTCCCTGGAAATTCAGCTTGTGGTCAATGAGAACGCCAAGGAACTTGCCATCTAATTTGTTACAAATTTGGGTATTGTTTATTTTGAGATTTATTTGATTAGAGGATTTATTGCCAAACAGAATATAGAAAGTTTTGTCAATGTTAAGGGTGAGTTTGTTGGCAGTTAGCCGAAGATGGACTTTATTTAGCTCAGTATTTACTGTGGCATTTAGTGCAAGGGGGTCAGGACTGGAGTAAATGAAGGTTGTGTCGTCAGCAAATAGCATTGGTTTGAGGTGTTGGGAGGCATTTGGAAGGTCATTAATGTAGATGAGAAAGAGGAGAGGGCCAAGTATGCTGCCCTGAGGAACACCAATGTTGATGGGTAGGGTGGGAGAAATTGAAGTATTCACAGAAACATACTGGAGCCTGTCAGTAAGGTAAGATTTGAGGTATTGCAGGGAGTGTCCTCTGACTCCATAATGATGTAATTAAGAAGAAGGTTTTGGTAGTTGACAGTGTCAAAAGCCTTACGCAGGTCCACAAATAACCCAACAGGGAACTCATTTTTATCAAGAGCTGCATGAATCAAGTTAATCATACTAATAACTGCATCGTTAGTGCTTTTTTTGGGTCTGAAGCCATATTGACAAGAGCTAAGTATATTGTGTTTGGCTAGATAAGAGTAAAGCTGCTTGTAGATTAGTTTTTCAAATATTTTTGACAAGTTAGGCAGGATTGATATAGGTCTGTAGTTGTTAACATCTGTGAGATCACCACATTTGTGGACAGGGGTTACTCTCACTTTCTTTAGAATATCTGGAAAGGTTTGGAGTTCAAGTGACTTGTTGAAGAGCAATGCAATAGCAGGGGCTAGAGATCTGGAGGCTTTTTTTTGTAAATTAAAGTTGGTATCTCATCAAGGGCACTAGACTTGGTTTTAAGGGAAAGGATTATCTCATTGACGTCAGTGGAATTAGTATCTTTAGGTACAGAGACTGTGGATAGTTACCTGTAAGATAGTCCTTAACATCAGTACTGGAAGATGGAATATCATTTGCAAGGGATGACCCAATGGAAGAGAAGAACCTATTGAACTCAATAGCAGAATCAGAGGCTGAAAGCTGACCATCGTTATTGGACAGGAGTGTTGGTTTGTTATTTAAAATCTTCTTTGATCCCAATATTTGTGAGATTGTGCTCCAAGTTTTTTTAATGTTGCTCTTTATTTGGGTAAATTTATCTTCGTAGAATTTAGTTTTGGCTCGTCTAATTATTTTAGATAGCAATAACGAGTAATTCTTTGAAAATTCTTTGGAGACGGTTCCTAACCTATACTTCTTCTCAAGGTCATGTTTTTTATTAATGGATTTAAGTATTCCCTTTGTAAGCCAAGGATTGTTAAGCCTTTTGATTGTGACTTCTTTTGTAAGCCTAGGACAGTGGGTGTTATAAAGGTTAAGAGTTTTTTGAGGAAAAGATTGCACTGCTAGGTTGATGTCCCCTATGTTACCTAACTCGGATTCCCAGTTGACATTATCAGCAGCAGTTATAAAATTGTCTATAGCAGTTTCATTGTGCAGCCTAAAGCTTAACTCCCTTGACTCTAGAGGTGGTTTGATAATGTTAGTTAAGAGAAATGTGGGGTAATGGTCTGTAGTGCTATTGGTGATTATACCTGAAGTAAGCGGAGAGGTTATGTTGGTCCAAATGTGATCAAGAGTCGTGGCAGTACTATCAGTGATTCTAGTAGGTCTAGTGATTAAGGGTATGAGGAAGCAGGAATTCATACAGTTGAGGAAGCTAACAGCAGTAGGGTGTTCAGGCTCGCAGAGGTCAATATTAAAGTCCCCTGCGATAATTAGATGGTTTTTGTTCAGTCTGTTATCGAGTATTAGATTTCTAAGGTTTGAATTGAATTCGGACACATCAGTGTTAGGAATTCTATAGACTGCACCCACAGACAGGACAGACTCGATCGGCACCCTTGACTCTGAAACTGGCGAAGATATACTCCCCACAGCAGTCTCTAGTTCTAATTATTTTTAAGCATGTTAGTTCTTGGTGGTAGTAAAGAGCAGTACCACCACCTCTCTGAATTTGACGACAGTTGTGAATTGCCGAGTAGTTAGGCATGTTTAAGAGTTGAGTAGTATCCTCTTTCAACCACGTTTCAGTAAGTATAATAAAAGAGAATTTGTTGTCAATAGTTTCAATCAAGGCACTAACATCATCGAAGTGTTTACCTAGGGATCTAACGTTCAAGTTGATTACAGAGATATTGTGATTATGTGTTAATACATTGTTTACATCATGTGCTGTAAAATATCTGCAATTTTGATCATTAAAGTGATGATTGTCATAGATAGTGGATAAGAGGTTTAGTTCTGGGTCTATACTTGTCTGCATAAAATGCTGGTTGCAGGAAAACAAGGCAAGAGTGCCAAAATACAAAATAGAAAATAAAGAAAAGTAAAATAAAAATTCTAAAGTAATATAAACTTAATGGTAATTTTAGTAATAAAAACTTAATGGGAACTAGGAATGTAAATAATGAACTAGAATTATTTATAACAATAGATGACCAAAAAAGTAAAAAAGCAATTATGGAATCTATAAAATAAGAAGCTTGCTTACTATACTATTACAAGTACACTATAGTTTAATACTAAAGTTACACTAAGACAAAATGAGGTAGTTTAAACAGAGATACACTCAGGAACACAGGATAATGAAGTTAATACTAGAGGACACAGACAAAGCCAGTGTACTATGGAACATGGGAGTAAAATGAAAGAAGACAATAATAAAGATGACAATTTTTTTTTAACTAAAGTTAAAACCTTTTGAAAGGAAAGACAGAGCTAAAGTACACAATGGTAGTTAAATGAGATTATAATTTGAATTCTGGCTATACAGCAGCTATCCCACAGTCACTGAGGGATGAAAATTAAGGTGAGCTTCAGTGGTTATTGAATATGTTTTTCCAATGTCAGTCCTCCTAGCTATAATTTTACCATCTCGCACAAAACAGTGCTTAATTATAGTGGAATTTTTGCAGAAACCACGCAGCTTAAAAAAGAGATTTTGCCTGAACCTGGTCAGACATTCATTCACATAAACAGAGGATTTACTAGCGACTGCAGATGTGATAAGATCAGACTTGCGGGAGCTGCTATCTAGTTTTATTCTTATTCTACGGTTATTTGTACCAGATGATTTGGTACCCACTCTATAAGCTGATTTGATGTGACTTTTTTGGATTGAATACCTTAACTTATCCTGCAATACTATTATGAACAATAGTGGGCTTGCTATGGGGAACTGGTACTATTAAGGGGTAATGGTAAGTAGAATACAGAGGTATCAAAAAATGGGAGAACTAAAAGGCCCGGCCCCCAAAATAAAATATCCACAGTAATAAATGCTTGCTACTAAACCCGGTTAGTCTAGGAATAGATTATTGTACTCCCACACAGGAACAAGGGATACTCTGTTCAAACTTACTTATTTATTAACCCCTTAACACCCCCCATACACAATCACACCAATAACAATTTAATACTAACTTTACCACACAATCTTACGTTAAAAGCCTTGGTCCACATAGACAGGATACAAGGTTTTACACTGAAAGCAAGCTAGGGTAAAGCTCTACTATAACACACTGGAGTCAGCTTAGGGTAGGGGACCACGTGGTTACACTGGGACCCCCGTTAGCATAGCAGGTAATATAAAAACTTAAATAACACTTACTACACCCCAGGTATACTACTCTACACATATAACGATAGGTATGCCAGACATATACAAAAATGAGTAATGGAGTACTTAACCAACTAAGTCACAGAAATAAAGAATTAAAAGGAAGGAGGAGAGCACGTCCGAACAGCACAGGCAGTCAGCAGAGAAGGCCGCCTCCCTCCAGCATGCGTGTGGTGCCGGGAAGAGCCCAATTGATCATACAGCTATACACATTAAACATCTTCCCCTTATGCCTCATATTGCTACTTTCCTCATTCTACGGGTAGTTAAACTTATAACAATGTTACTTAATCCACAACAAGTTTAAGAGTCTAAATGCTTTGTGAGCAACACGAATAGTCGTACTTCTGGCAGGGATGATTACAAAGAGCTTCAGCTCTCTATGCGTGCCCTGCCATATTGTCGTTAATAAGCTCAATTTTGACCTCTGGTTTCCATCTAAAGAACCCAGAGTCGTAACAAATACCTTGATCACGATGGCAGAACAGTCTTCTCCATCAGTTTCTTGGGGAAAATCATGTGAAGAGATAATTACAGACTCAAGTAGTTTATGTTGGTCTGTTTCGTCTTGGGTAACAGTGTGTTGGTGTTGTAGGTTGTTCAGATGGTTCTCAAACTGTTGCAATATTTCTTGCTGTTTTCTAGTGGTTTCATCTGGATTAAAGTTAGTGACTGTGTTCTTGAGTAGGTTTAATTCTTGCTCGAGGTGGACGACTTTGGTAGATAGATCTTGGTTGTTCTTGAGTAAGGCTCCAGCTTCATTCTGCAAAGATAATAATGAACCTTGCAGGTTCATTATTAAGGCCGACTGCTCTTAGATTACTGACATTTGATCTTCATGTACTTGAGTTAATAACTTGAGCCAGGGGTTATCAGCAAGGCGCTTGAAGTCAGAACAAGGGGCAGCTGCTCGTTTAAGTTGGTCCATATGGCTACATAATAGTTGCTTTCTACATTCCTGTCTCTTACTGTCTAAACTCGATTATGGTTGCCCTGCTTACTCGTCTATTCTCCTTCTACTCTTCCCCGTTTGGATGCTCTTCACCATACTGGGTTGCTCCTCAGGTCTGGTGCCTTTCGTTCGACTCCTACCCTAAGCCTGTGATCGCTAACGCCGAAACTGGCGTCCTGTCTCTACAGGATCAACATGATCGCTACTGTCTTCGCTGCCTTGCACGGTCCCTTACTCTCGTTAATGTCGTACTTTGACCTTTACTCCTCCTGTGGTTCCCTGTTCCCTTTCACCGCTTACCTCTTTCTGTACGATTGTCTCGCATACAAGATTCTCTTTCGGTTCGTGTTTCCAATATTTCTCTTCATGTCGTTCCGTCCTTGCCCCTTTGAAGGGTCCCCTTTCCTCAGTTTTGTAAAACTTTGACTCACGTGACCAAATCTTTTACCCCTCCTACAGGGGGGTAAGAGGAGTAAAGTCTGGATCTAAATAAAAGTACAGAAGGTTCTAAGTCTGCCGACGGTGTAGGCTACTCTGTTGTTTTTCCTGACAACACCTATATGTGTCGCCTGCCTCCGGAGACTAGCATCTTCATGGCAGAACTTTATGCTATTTTGTTTGCCCTTCGTCACTGCTTTCTCGCTGTCAACTCTCCTTTGTTGTTGTAGTTGACACTCGCAGTGCCCTCATGGCTCTGGAGTGCTTTAATCCAGTACATCCTGTAGTAGTCGAAATTCAACATTGGCTGTTTCTTATCTCTAGTAGACTGAAGACAGTGGAGTTTTGCTGGGTTGCCAGCCATATTGGCGTGTCCTTAAATGATCATGCAGACGCTGCCACTAAGGAGGCTCTCCACACTTGTGCCATCTCCCGTAAAGGTATCCTCTATTCCAACTTCTACCCAGTTATTCATTCCTCAATCCTTGCCCGATGGCAGGGTCGTTTGTCTTCTGTTACTGGTAAAGTAAGTAAAGTAAAGTAAATTTTATTCAGGAAAGTATATACATAGTTGATTTACAAACATAATGTTGGATTTATAAATAGAGCTAGTACATACAATACCTAAAGCCAATAGTACGCATAGCGTTTTGGGCAAGGTATGGGGGGGGGGAATACTTAGAATAAAACTTAGTAGTAATTGGGATTTGGTATAAATTATGTTGAAAAAGAGAAATAAAAAAATAAATAAAAGGGGGGGGGGGAACATAGCAGAAATCAGAAATTGTACAAGTTGGTGAATAAACAGCATTGTTAAAAAAAATAGCATGACATAGGTTGACATTTAGGGGATAAGGTAGGTTACATGGAGTTAATTAGGTAGTACTTGGTTTTACTCTTAAACTGGTTGAGGGAGGTTTAGTCTTTGACATGATTGGGAAGGTCATTCCACATTCTGGGTCCCTTGAATTGTAGAGCATTTTTAGTTTGGTTAAGTCGCACTCTTGGAATATCAAATAGGTATTTGTTTTTGGTGTGATGCCCATGAGTTCTGTTACAACCTTCTAGGAAGCTTCTAAGTTCAGGATTGACATTGCAGTTCAGAGTTTTAAATATATTGAGTACACATGAGAGGATGTGCAGTGACTTAATATTTATCATATTTAAAGATTTGAGTAAGGGTACCGAGTGCTGTCTGGGGCCAGAGTTGGATATTGTTCTAATAGCAGCTTTGTGTTGAGTGATTAGAGGACGGAAGTGATTTTGTGTAGTAGAACCCCAAGCACAGAGACCATAATTGAGATAAGGATAGATGAGGGAGCAATAGAGCATCACCAGGGCAGGGCGAGGTACATAATATCTGATCTTAGAAAGAATGCCAACAGTTTTTGAAACTTTTTTTTATATATTTAGAATGTTTCCCTGGAAATTCAGCTTGTTGTCTATAAGAACGCCAAGGAATTTGCCATCTACTTTGTTACAAATTTGAATATTATTTATCCTTAGATTAATTTGATTTTAGGATTTATTGCCAAACAAAATATAGAAAGTTTTGTCAATGTTGAGGGTGAGTTTGTTGGTAGTTAGCCAGAGATGGACTTTATTTAGTTCAGTGTTCACCTTGACAATTAGAGCAATAAGGGTCATGACTGGAGAAGATGAAGGTTGTGTCGTCAGCAAATAGAATAGGTTTGAGGTGTTGAGAGGCATTTGGAAGGTCATTAATGTAGATGAGAAAGAGGAGAGGGCCAAGTATGCGGCCCTGAGGAACACCAATGTTGATGGGTAGGGTGGAAGAAATTGAATTATTCACAGAAACATACTGGAGCCTGTCAGTAAGGTAAGATTGAAGGTAATGCAGGAAGTGACCTCTGACTCCCTAATGATGAACTTTAAGAAGAAGGTTTTGGTGGTTGACAGTGTCAAAAGCCTTTCGCAGGTCCACAAATAACCCAACAGGGAACTCATTTTCATCAAGACCTGCATGTATCAAGTTAATCATACTAATAAGTGCATCGTTAATGCTCTTTTGGGGGTCTGAAGCCATATTAACATGAGCTAAGTATATTGTGTTTGGCACGATAAGCGTAAGCGGCTTGTAGAATAGTTTTTTCACATATTTTAGCAAGTTAGGCAGGATTAGAATTGATATCTCGCAAGGGCACTAGACTTGGTCTTAAGGAATGGATTACCTCATTTACATCAGGGAATTAGCGGGCGTTAGGTACAGAGACTGTGGGTAGTTACCTGTAAGATAGTCCTGAACATTAGTACTGGTAGATGAATTCATTAGCAAGTGATGACCCAATGGATGAGAAGAAACCTATTGAATTCAATGGCAGATCTGAGGCTGAAAGCTGACCACCATTATTGGACAGGGATTATTGGTACAGTGTTCTGTATACTGTACG
>WNGS01152265.1:0-25965 GCA_020271785.1 Procambarus virginalis
CACCCGGTCATCTGCTGATCAAAACATCACCCGGTCATCTGCTGATCAAAACATCACCCGGTCATCAGCTGATCAAAACATCACCGGTCATCTGCTGATCAAAACATCACCCGGTCATCAGCTGATCAAAACATCACCCGGTCATCAGCTGATCAAAAAACATCACCCGGTCATCTGCTGATCAAAACATCACCCGGTCATCAGCTGATCAAAACATCACCCGGTCATCAGCTGATCAAAACATGGAATGGAACAGGCAGCCACGGGACGACCCTGGTCGTTATCACCTATACTGGACCATCCCGTCCTCTTCCCAGGGATGGGACGATGGTTAAGTCCACATTAACTGAGGAGGGGTGTGTGGTCCTCTCCTGATGCCATGGTGTAGAGTTGGGTGGTGATGGAGGCGGTACAGGGGGTGTTCAGGCCTACATGAGAGGCAGCTGCCGTGTCCTGAGCACTAAACCTGGCGTGCACAGGTCTGGCGTAGTGGTGGGCAGTGCACAGGACACCTCCACACCACCACAGGAGCACTGAGCATCCCTACACCACCCCAGGAGCACGGAACACCCCCAGCACAAACGCACCTCACGTCAATAAACTTTTTCTTCAATTTGTTCTTGTCTGATGCTGCACAAACTTCCAGCGATGGTGTTGGCAATGCTGATGACGGTTGTGTTGCATGCTTCCTGGTCTAGTTGTGGCAACACTGCTGACCACACCCCACAACCTCCGCCCCCCAAGGGTCAACCCCCTAAGGTCAACAGCAGCAACTCCCATCCCCTAAATTCAACCTCTATTCCCATCAACCCCCATTCTCCCATCCCCAACATCAAGAACCCACAGCAATAAATCCCATCACCCCAAAGCAACAATCCCTCCACCCCCATCCCCCAACATCAACAATCCCCATCCCCCCCTAATATTGCCTTTTAACATCAGTCCCCAGCAACAACAACAACTCACACCCCATCATCCCCCCCCCCCTCATCAGCCCCTCGAACCCTCCCCTTCAACCCAACAACCTGCCCTTCAGTTGTGGCCACACAGCCCACCTTGCCTGACCGCTGGTGTGGGGCAGTTGTGGCAACACCCGTTCGTGTTTGTTGACCCGGAGGATGAGAGGCTGCACATCTGCCCCTCTGGTCATCTCCCGCTCAGAGATGCTCACCTCCAGCATCTCCGCCTCTGCTTGGCGTGTGTGTGTGTGTGTGTTTGGGTCTCCTCCGAGCGCTCTGCTCGACTCCCAGCACCGAGCACAGGGCTCGTGTTTTGATACTATCATCGCTCCTTTGACACGCTTTTTTTTTAGCTTTTGATGCTGCTCTGTGGAGAGAGAGGGAGAGAGAGAGAGGAGAGAGAGAGAGAGAGAGAGAGAGAGAGACAGAGAGACAGAGAGAGAGACAGACAGACACACACACACACACACACACACAGGCAGAGACACAGACAGCTGGCACAGCCTGGCTATGGGACAAGGACACTGACCTTCTAACAGAGATATCCGCAACTAAATCAAGTGAACAGTCAAGGAAATATCATCACCAATCTCATGCTGGATCAACAGCACTATTAGAATGGTAAGCGGCAGCGTGTGTCACCAGGCCTGGTCTCACTACACGTGCCGGCTGTGAGATGAGAGCTAAACTATGAACTGTAGGAAGTGTTAAGTGCATCCATCTCCTCACAACCACCCTTCACAGACAAGCTTGTTGGCGAAGGAGAGACATCCAATCGTGAGCTATCTTCCGACGGAAGCAAACACGAAGACAACATGCATAAGGAAGAAGAACTTGACCCACAGTCTGGTTGTCCATGGTCTAAGATCATCAGGGATATTCGTTCGAGGACACGGACCCACTAATCAGAGACTGTTGTCACCAGATATGAGGAAAAAGCTGACCTACTGCCACACACAACATTCAGCTGACAAAATGCACGTCCGCGCCCCAGAAGGACGGCCTCGCCACCATGCTTCAAGTCCACCAACATCTTAAATCTCTAAAAATAGGAAAGATGACGAGGAAGAGATAAGGTCGGGCCGAGGCTTGGTGCGTGGGGCGGCTGGTAACACCTCTCCCTCAGCTCTACCAACTGTCCCTGGCTCAGGAACACTAACTCAGAACACTAACTCCTGAACACTCAGGAGTTAGTGTTAGTTCCCGACCGTCCAAGTGGTTGGGCACCATTCCTTTCCCCCGTCCCATCCCAAATCCTTATCCTGACCCCTTTCCAAGTGCTATATAGTCGTAATGGCTTGGCGCTCTCTCCTGATGGTTCCCCCTTCCTTCAGGTAAGGCTTTTACCCTAATAATAACAATCTGCAGCTTTCCCCATATTTCCTGTAATATTTCCATAGCTAAAACAGTTATGTATTATCGAAAACACCACCATTAATGTATAATGATTAACTGTATATACATAGTTATTGAAGTGGAACAACCTCTGTTACTAGCTGACAGTATGATTATAAGGTATGGAAGGATAGATGTAATTGTTAATGTTATAATCTCCGTTGAGGTCTGATAAAGACCTTTTGTGCCCTCTGTAATCCTTTTTGCGCAGAGGATGAGTATGGGGTGCACAATAAACTAGCCGCCTCCGGCGGCAAACAATCAATCAATCCTCTGGAAATGTTGACAAGAGTTGCAGTCGACAAAAGGAATAAGTGTTTTGTCAGTGACACCAGAACAGTCACGGCTAGACATGGCACACACACATATATATGTCCATGTGTGTGTGTGTGTGTGTGTCCCTCACCCACCCACCGTGACCATATACTTGCTATACTATAAAATATTGTAATGCTGAACTTATTTAGTTACATCAGTGGGGCCTGGGCTTATTAAGTACCCATGTGTTAGTGGGGGTGGAGATAGTGTCAGTGGTGGTGGTGATAGTGGTGATAGTGGTGATGGTGGTGGTGGTGTGGGCAGGTCAACCGAGAAATAGGTGTAGAAATAAGTGTGAGCGCAGTAAAGGCGGGCCGCCTCCTGCTAAACTCATTACTTCTCTCTCTCTCTGCCTACACCCTGTGTGTGTGTGTGTGTGTGTGTGTGTGTGTGTGGTGTGTGTGTGTGTGTGTGTGTGTGTGTGTGTGTGTGTGTGTGTGTGGCGGAGTTTCATACAAACGACCAAGTGTTTTTCCTTGTTTGTACAACAGTCCAATTTTAGTCAAGAAGTCTGCTCTCCTTAAGACTTTTTCCTTCTTTATTTCTTCAGTTTACATGCGTTTATATATATATATATATATATATATATATATATATATATATATACATGACCAAAGATCCGAAGTTTAATCCCCCGCAAGCACAACAACTAGGTGAGTACATGTATGTATACAAGAATGTATTTATCATTCTTCTGAAGACGTATTATTAATACGAAAGTACTTAGGAAATTCGTGTCTTAATTCTTCCTTCGTGGTCTGACACACACATTTTTTTTCCACACCACACACACAACACACACACCCCAGGAAGCAGCCCGTGACAGCTGACTAACTCTCAGGTACCAATTTACTGCTAGGTAACAAGGGGCATTCAGGATGAAAGAAACTTTGGCCATTTGTTTCTGCCTGGTGCGGGAATCGAACCGCGCCACAGAATTACGAGTGCTGCGCGCTATCCACCAGGCTACCAGGCCCCACCCCACCTTGTCCATTGTCCATCGTGAGTTAATTTGTTAGTGATTTACACACACATACACAAGGCGTATATGTGCGTGAGTACATACATGTATGTAGAGATTATAGAAACAAAATACTATCGCTTTTCATTTGATGTATTCGTCCAGTGAATTAATTATTATTTTATGTTTCCTTCTGAATTTTAAGCAGTAAAGAGGAAGAAATATTCGGCGGCCGGTGTTGGGAGCGTCAACACCTGCCTCAGGTGTTGGGAGCGTCAACACCTGCCTCAGGTGTTGGGAGCGTCAACACCTGCCTCAGGTGTTGGGAGCGTCAACACCTGCCTCAGGTGTTGGGAGCGTCAGCACCTGCCTCAGGTGTTGGGAGCGTCAACACCTGCCTCAGGTGTTGGGAGCGTCAACACCTGCCTCAGGTGTTGGGAGCGTCAACACCTGCCTCAGGTGTTGGGAGCGTCAACACCTGCCTCAGGTGTTGGGAGCGTCAACACCTGCCTCAGGTGTTGGGAGCGTCAACACCTGCCTCAGGTGTTGGGAGCGTCAACACCTGCCTCAGGTGTTGGGAGCGTCAACACCTGCCTCAGGTGTTGGGAGCGTCAACACCTGCCTCAGGTGTTGGGAGCGTCAACACCTGCCTCAGGTGTTGACGCCTAATTACCCAAAGCTTCCTAGCAGTACGTAAGCAATGAAGAAATATGACATATTTTCTCACTATAATGTTGGTGTTGAATGTAGAACATGAAAAAAAAAACATATTTTTACTCTGAAATAATATTTTCATTAAAACGAAATTAAGATGAAACTAAGTAGCAGGTAATGCCATAGGAAGTCGACGATCCAAGCGACAATGTTGTGGCTTTGGGGTAATTAGATGGACCCAATTTCGTTACATGATATTATTTCTGAGTAAAATATGTTATTTTCATGTTCCATGCCAACACCAGCTTCATAGTGAGTAAATATATCATATTTCTTCATTAATTACGCACTGCTAGGAAGCTTTGGGTAATTAGGCATTAACACCTTGGGCAGGTGTTGACGCTTCCAACACCTGTTGACGAATAGCCCGTCCTCCCAAAACGGGAGGACGGGCTGCTTAATTCATTGACTGTTACCTCTGCATTCTGTTTGAGAGAAAGTTGAAAATCCAAAGCCCCACTTTTACTTGTTATTCCTATTTATCTCATTTTATGGGCTGTCACCCCATGGTCACATTTGTCGAATTCCTTTCCAAAGTCTGTGTATACAACATCTGCATTTTATTTTTCGTCTAATTCTTTTGTGATTTTGTCATAGCGGACGAGTAACTGTGACAGACAGGATCTTCCCGCTCTAAATCCATGTTGTCCTGGGTTGTGATGGTCATTGTTTTCCATAACGCTGAAAATTGGGATCCTAATACAGTACGTGTTGTATTAGGATAAATACAATACGTTTAAAAAGTTCTCTTAAATATCTCTCACTCCTTGCATTGACTGGGACTACAGTCAAATACATTAATATTTTGCAGTTATCCACTGTTTATGTTTGGGTGTCGTAATTTTTTAGGGAACGAATCTAATATAATTCCGCTGTTTGGCTTACAGTTTAGAGCCAAGTATTAATATCAAATACAGTTTATTGCGGAATTACAGGAGTTACTCCTGAAAAGTGGTCTCTGGCATCATAGAAAACTGTCCAATTTTAACCCTAAACAAATATAGAACCGCCATTTTCAACAGGGACAGACGTAAATCTATGTATTTATGTGTATAAGTTCGATTAGCATTTTAAAAGCACTACAATCACCTTCTGTAGTTGATTGTTCAATAAATCCCTGAACTATATGTTTGACAAATCTCTCACCCTGTCCATGGAGGACAGAAGAAAATGTATATATGCGCTGGCGTTGTTGTTGGGGACAGGAAGCCTGTACTAAGGGTCATCGAGGCACTCCCTAGGCCGACTGTGACCTTCCACACGATGCACTCTACAACATTTGCCTAACTTTCGGGTGCCTTCTGTTACTGCTAGGTGAACAGCGGTATAAGGTGAAGGGAAAGGAAACATGCCCAACCATTTCAGTCTGGCCTGGGGACAGCACCCTCGACTGTGAGGTGGGAATGTAGACCACTATAGTATAGGATACATTTTGTTCACAACTGTATTCATGACTACAGTATTCAGTACTTGCTATTTTGGTCAGTAAACTGTACCCAACAGCACTGTACCTTCCAGCACTGTACCTTCCAGCACTGTACCCTCCAGCACTGTACCTTCCAGCACTGTACCCTCCAGCACTGTATCCTCCAGCACTGTGCCCTACAGCACTGTACCTTCCAGCACTGTACCCTACAGCACTGTACCTTCCAGCACTGTACCCTCCAGCATTGTATCCTCCAGCACTGTACCCTACAGCACTGTACCTTCCAGCACTGTACCCTACAGCACTGTACCTTCCAGCACTGTACCCTCCAGCACTGTATCCTCCAGCACTGTGCCCTACAGCACTGTATCCTCCAGCACTGTACCCTACAGCACTGTACCTTCCAGCACTGTACCCTCCAGCACTGTATCCTCCAGCACTGTGCCCTACAGCACTGTATCCTCCAGCACTGTACCTTCCAGCACTGTACCCTCCAGCACTGTATCCTCCAGCACTGTTACTTCCAGCACTGTACCCTCCAGCACTGTACCCTCCAGCACTGTACCCTCCAGCACTGTACCTTCCAGCACTGTACCTTCCAGCACTGTACCCTCCAGCACTGTACCTTCCAGCACTGTACCCTCCAGCACTGTACATTCCAGCACTGTACCCTCCAGCACTGTACCCTCCAGCACTGTACCTTCCAGCACTGTACCCTCCAGCACTGTACCCTCCAGCACTGTACCTTCCAGCACTGTACCTTCCAGCACTGTACCCTCCAGCACTGTACCTTCCAGCACTGTACCCTCCAGCACTGTACCCTCCAGCACTGTACCTTCCAGCACTGTACCCTCCAGCACTGTACCTTCCAGCACTGTACCTTCCAGCACTGTACCCTCCAGCACTGTACCTTCCAGCACTGTACCCTCCAGCACTGTACCTTCCAGCACTGTACCCTCCAGCACTGTATCCTCCAGCACTGTGCCCTACAGCACTGTATCCTCCAGCACTGTACCTTCCAGCACTGTACCCTCCAGCACTGTACTCTCCAGCACTGTATCCTCCAGCACTGTATCCTCCAGCACTGTACCCTCCATCACCGTACCCTCCAGCACTGTAACCTCCAACACTGTACCCTCCAGCACTGTATCCTCCAGCACTGTACCCTCCAGCACTGTACCCTCCAGCACTGTAACCTCCAACACTGTACCCTCCAGCACTGTACCCTCCATCACTGTACCCTACAGCACTGTATCCTCCAGCACTGTACCTTCCAGCACTGTACTCTCCAGCACTGTAACTTCCAACACTGTACCCTCCAGCACTGTATCCTCCAGCACTGTACCCTCCAGCACTGTAACCTCCAACACTGTACCCTCCAGCACTGTACCCTCCATCACTGTAACTTCCAGCACTGTACCCTCCAGCACCGTACCCTCCAGCACCGTACCCTCCAGCACTGTACCCTCCAGCACTGTACCCTCCAGCACTGTACCCAGCAGCACTGTACCCTCCAGCACCGTACCCTCCAGCACTGTACCCTCCAGCACTGTACCCTCCAGCACTGTACCCTCCAGCACTGTACCCTCCAGCACTGTACCCACCAGCACTGTACCCTCCAGCACCGTACCCTCCAGCACTATACCCACCAGCACTGTATCCTCCAGCACCGTACCCTCCAGCACTGTACCCACCAGTACTTTAAGCGGAAAGCAGCTGCCTCACCTAACCTTCTTTTAAAGTCAAAACAAACTATGGGTAGTCCGTCCCCTACTGACCCGGCCACTACACCCCCAGTAAGGCGGGCAGCACCACACGTTGAAGAGGGCAATACTGCAGCTGCCCCCCCCCCCCGGTGCCATACAAAACCCTATACATTCCCTTTCCACCTTCAGCACTGCTCTAGTGCTCACAGGAATTTTGTGGCCCTTACTGAGTCATGCCACGCTCATACAACCATTATTATAATACAATACCTGCTTGATACCTGCTTGATGGGGTTCTGGGAGTTCTTCTACTCCCCAAGCCCGGCCGAGGCCAGGCTCGAAATGCCATATGTCAAGGCCAGGCAATGCCATATGTCATCCGATAATTTCAAGCATTTTTAACATATAACAATAATAATAATAATTTATACAATATACACAAGATCATGTTACAGGGTGAATAAGAAGGTTCGGAAACTGTATATTATATAAAGCCACTAATATATGAAGCGTATTCTTTTGTCTGTCAAGTCATTTAACATTAATGCGTATTTCGCGTGAAGAAATGTATTAAATTCTCATTCATATCTGTGAAATTTATCGCTACGGGGAGCCGGTCGGCCGAGCGGACAGCACGCTGGACTTGTGATCCTGTGGTCCTGAGTTCGATCCCAGGCGCCGGCGAGAAACAATGGGCAGAAGTTTCTTTCACCCTATGCCGCTGTTACCTAGCAGTAAAATAGGTACCTGGGTGTTAGTCAGCTGTCACGGGCTGGTTCCTGGGGGTGGAGGCCTGGTCAAGGACCGGGCCGCGGGGACACTAAAGCCCCGAAATCATCTCGAGATAACTTCAAGACAACCGTGTCTCTCTTCTGTTACTGCTGCATTATCTTGTTATCGCATTCTGCCTTCTTCCCCACCTCCGCCATTCATTGTTTATTTCAACTTATCCTCTATCAGTCACTTCAGATTTAGCTATCCATTTCAACGCTTCCACTCTTGCTCTCATGTCTAACTTCAGCACTGTCCTGTTTCAACTTCCCGATCTCCCACAAACCCAACCTGGTCCGTCTAATTACCCAAAGCTTTCTAGCATTTACTTTCGAACTATGATATATTTACTCACTATAATATTGGCGCTGAATGTAGAACATGAACAAATATATTCTTACCCTCATATAATAACATTTTATAACGAAATTGGGTCCGTCTAATTACCCAAAGCCACAACATTGTCGCTCGGATCGTCGACTTCCTATGGCGTCACCTGCCACTTTAGCTTCGTCTAATTTCGTTATAAAATTATATTATTTCAGGGTAAAAATATATTTTGTTCATGTTCTACATTCAGCACCAACATTATAGTGAGTATATATATATATATATATATATATATATATATATATATATATATATATATATATATATATATATATATATATATATATATATATGAATGAAAACTCACACCCCAGAAGTGACTCGAACCCATACTCCCAGGATCAACGCAACTGGTATGTACAAGACGCCTTAAACCACTTGACCATCACGACCGGACAAAATGAGGTGATAGCCGAAGCTATCACCCAAAGAATGAGGTGATTTGGTAAGATAACCATCCGAGTGCCGGCGGTGAGGTGGTTCAAATAGCTTCGGCTATCACCTCATTTTGTCCGGTCGTGATGGTCAAGTGGTTTAAGGCGTCTTGTACATGCCATTTGCGTTGCTCCTGGGAGTATGGGTTCGAGTCACTTCTGGGGTGTGAGTTTTCATTCGCATATAGTCCTGGGGACCATTCAGGCTTGTTCGCATTTGTGTTCCTCACGTGTGCCCCAAAGAATGAGGTGATTTGGTAAAATGCTATGCCCAAGATAACCATCCGAGTGCCGGCGGTGAGGTGGTTCAAATAGCTTCGGCTATCACCTCATTTTGTCCGGTCGTGATGGTCAAGTGGTTTAAGGCGTCTTGTACATACCAGTTGCGTTGCTCCTGGGAGTATGGGTTCGAGTCACTTCTGGGGTGTGAGTTTTCATTCGCATATAGTCCTGGGGACCATTCAGGCTTGTTTGCATTTGTGTTCCTCACGTGTGCCCCAAAGAATGAGGTGATTTGGTAAAATGCTATGCCCAAGATAACCATCCGAGTGCCGGCGGTGAGGTGGTTCAAATAGCTTCGGCTATCACCTCATTTTGTCCGGTCGTGATGGTCAAGTGGTTTAAGGCGTCTTGTACATACCAATTGCGTTGCTCCTGGGAGTATGGGTTCGAGTCACTTCTGGGGTGTGAGTTTTCATTCGCATATAGTCCTGGGGACCATTCAGGCTTGTTCGCATTTGTGTTCCTCACGTGTGCCCCAAAGAATGAGGTGATTTGGTAAAATGCTATGCCCAAGATAACCATCCGAGTGCCGGCGGTGAGGTGGTTCAAATAGCTTCGGCTATCACCTCATTTTGTCCGGTCGTGATGGTCAAGTGGTTTAAGGCGTCTTGTACATACCAGTTGCGTTGCTCCTGGGAGTATGGGTTCGAGTCACTTCTGGGGTGTGAGTTTTCATTCGCATATAGTCCTGGGGACCATTCAGGCTTGTTCGCATATATATATATATATATATAATATATATATATATATATATATATATATATATATATATATATATATATATATATATATATGCAATTGACGATCACTAACACTGATCATNGCCCTCACCACCACCTGACCCTCACCCCACCTGGCCCTCACCACCACCTGCCCTCACCACCACCTGGCCCTCACCACACCTGGCCCTCACCACCACCTGGCCCTCACCACCACCTGGCCCTCACCACCACCTGCCCTCACCACCACCTGGCCCACACCCCCACCTGGCCCACCCACCACCTGGCCCTCACCACCACCTGGCCCACACCACCACCTGGCCCACACCACCACCTGCCCCACACCACCACCTGGCCCTCACCCCACCTTGCCCTCACCACCACCTGGCCCTCACCACCACCTGGCCCTCCCCACCACCTGGCCCACACCACCACCTGGCCCACACCACCACCTGGCCCTCACCACCACCTGCCCTCACCACCACCTGGCCCTCACCACCCCTGGCCCTCACCACCACCTGGCCCTCACCACCACCTGCCCACACCACCACCTGGCCCACACCACACCTGCCCTCACCACCACCTGGCCCTCACCACCACCTGGCCCACACACCACCACCGGCCCACACCACCACCTGGCCCACACACCACCTGGCCCTCACCACCACCTGGCCCTCACCACCACCTGGCCCTCACCACCACCTGGCCCTCACCACCACCTGGCCCTCACCACCACCTGGCCCTCACCACCACCTGGCCCTCACCACCACCTGGCCCTCACCACCACCTGGCCCTCACCACCACCTGGCCCTCACCACCACCTGGCCCTCACCACCACCTGGCCCTCACCACCACCTGGCCCTCACCACCACCTGGCCCTCACCACCACCTGGCCCTCACCCACCACCTCACCCCTACCACCTCACCACCCCCCACACTACCCACTCCAAGAAGACTTAGTAAGCACATCTTTAAAACAAAGAACCTGTGTAAATGTACGTCTTGTACAAAGAGAGATATATATAGCAGTTGCCCCCGTCTTCCCGCGTCAGTGTAACCAGCTCTCTGGTCAGCCCGCCCTTCTAAAGTCTCCCAACGTCAAGAAACTGTCCTACTAAAGTGCCTTTATCCTAACCTACCAGAGGACCCACAACAGAAACGGGACAGTATGTATTTTTTTTTCCGCGATCCGCTACCATTTTCTGGTACGACCATTTTTAGCCTTAGGTAGAATATACGTTAATATGCGACGTTGTGTTAAGAGCACGGGTTGCTCTGGTGGCTAGGGTCATTAAGAACGGTGAAGGTGAATAATTAAGCCACAAGTTAGAAGCATTATTACCAACTTTAGTGACAACATTATTATACAACTTTGTTTTGTAGTAATTCCATTAGATCTTATTAGAGTGAGGATACTGCTATATATATTGACTGCCATGCAGTATACCAAGAGTATACCTGAAGTTGGTTCTAGGAGTTCTGCTCCTCAAGCCCGGTTCACTTGCGATAACTTGGTCCAGCAGGTTGTTGATGGAAGCAGCCAGCAGGCCCGCTAGACATCATCTGGTTGATGATCCACAACAACAACAACATGTCTAATCTGATGTGCATATGAGCTGTAATCCTTTACACCACCGCCCACGGGATGGGTATGGGTGCATAATAAATAAATTAAATTATGAGTTGCGGGCTCTTCTTATCGCGAGAGCGGAACACACCATCACACAGCTCCTACTAGGAATAAGCACTCAGTGGTTCAGACACTCGGTGAAAGTGCGAGTGGTGAGGGACTTTAGACGCTCCAATTAAGCCCCATGCCAGGTGCCCAGGTGCCTGTGGGTGGAGTTTGAAAGCCGATTACAGGGAAAGTGGTGCCCAATATCCACAACAGCCTGGTAGGTCCGCTACATCGCGCACGAAGGCGTCTTCTTTTTTTTTCCGACACTTTTACCTTTGTACCTCCAATATTGCTAATGCTTGCTGGGAGGACAATGAACAACTGTGGAGCTCTGTTGTTCATCTGATTGTGCCTATGGCACCTCTGCTCTTCACTGGTTCTATTCTGCATTTTCTTCCATATCGTTCACTCCAGTACGTCGTTATTTTACTGTGTAGATTTGGGACCTGTCCCTCCAGTATCTTCCAGGTGTATATTATTTGGTATCTCTCTCGTCTCATTTTTAGTGAGTACATTTGGAAAGCTTTGAGACGATCCTAATAATTTAGATGCTTTATCTCGTCTATGCGTGCCGTATATGTTCTCTGTATTCTCTTTATTTCAGCAATCTCTCCTGCTCTGAAGGGGGAAGTGAGTACTGAGCAGTACTCAAGACAGGGCAGCACATGCGATTTGAAAAGTAGGAGCATTGTAGTGGCATCCCTGGATGTGAAGGTTCTCACGATTTGTCATATCATTTCCCGACTGAAGCTATATTTATTGTTATGCTCCCTAAATGTTAGATCATCTGGCAATATTATCCTATTACCCTTATCCTAACCTACCAGAGGACTCAAAACAGAAAACGGGATATTGCCAATTTCGCGAGCCGTTACTAATTTCTAGAACGACAAGTTCTAGATTAGGTAAAGTATACGTCATAATGCCACGTTCATTAGGCAGACGGGTTGGATATTTAGTCTCACACAGGTGAGTGAGGGACGCTGCCTGTGAGAGAATGGTATAGTCTCTCAGCTCAACTGTGTGCTTCTGGTCACCCGTGGTTGTAGACGACTGTGCACTACTGTGTACTATACAACATGACATTCCTTATTCCAGGTTGGATTACCCTTGATCTGTAATCTTATTTGTGATTCAGATGGCATATGAGTGAAGGCCTATGATGCCTGGCTACGCAAGACGACACAGGCTACACATCTCAATGTGTCATCATCACTGGATCGTTGTCACTTTAAGGGCCACAAGCTGTGGTAGTGGTGGCAAGAACGCTGGGGTTAGGTCAGAGGCGGGTGACCTAATAGCTACACTCTGGGTACTCCTCATGATGACAGGGAGACCTATGGTTGAGCCAATCAGATGTTGAGTCAAGGTAGAAGATGCATTCTGATTGGTGTTGTATGTAGTTGTCCTGTGGAAGCGAATTACTCACGGCGAGGACGTCCTCGTGTTGAGGCGTGAGGACCACTACTGACTCACGAGGCAGGCCACCGCCAAGTGTAGGAGCTCTGGAAGTGTTCAACCTTGGCGCCTCCATTAATGTGCTCCTGCAGCGGTGTGTCGAGACACAGGCGGTCCAAGATGATTATAGCAGAGTTGAACGCCATTCAACCACAGTGAGTGAAGCGGGAACGCTGATTGTCATGCTAATTCGTACTTTGTAATTTTGTGTACACAACCGTCTCAGAGTGGTGGCGTCCCAGGGTGGCCTAGGGTGGTGGCCCTAGGGTGGCCCAGGGTGGCCCTAGGGTGGCCCAGGGTGGCCCTAGAGTGGCCCACAACTGGAGGAGTGTCAACAAAGACCGGGGCCGTCTAATTACCCAAAGCTTCCTATCACTTTGCAAGTAATGAAGAAATATGACGCATATACTCACTATAATGTTGGTGCTGAAGTTGAACATGACAAAAAACATTTTTATTCTGAAATATCATTTACAAATAAATTAGATGAAACTCAGAGGCATTCGACGCCATAGGAAGTCGACGATCCAAGCGACAATGTTGTGCTCCTTATCCAAGACATATTGTTGCCTACAGGTTAGGTTAGGTACAGGAGGCTGATGCGCCAGCAAACACTCTCCAGGCAACCATATATCTCGAATCTTGGACGATCCGAGCAACAATGTTGCTCGGATCGTCGACTTCCTATCGTGTCACCTGCCGCCGAGTTTAATTTCGTTATTAAATGATGATATTTCAAAATAAAAATATTTTTGTCGTGTTCTACTTTAGCATTAACATTATAATGAGTAAATATATTATATTTCTACATTACTTACAATGACAACTCTTACAAGGTATGATAGACCAATCACGTGACCTTTTTGTCCCCCCCCCTTCCCCCCTGCACCCTTTCCACCATGTCAGAATGTCATTCTCCCTTTCCAAGATTGTCTGACAAGTCGTATTAACGCCTAATGGCGTAGTTCCGTAGAAAAATAGTTTAAAGTTCATTACTTACACAATGCTAAGCAGCTTTGGGTAATAAGACAGACCGCTTACAACTGCTGAATCAGATGATCGAACACCTGTATGTTATTTTATGGGTTATTATAATTTGTCCCCCAAGCCTCCTTCTGAGCTCCTATGACTGTCCTTTGACTAAAACCAGCCGGGATTTGCGAGGCGAGTCATATGACAGAGCAGATATGACAGATGCCTTGTAAGATCATTACGTCTGAACAACACACACACACACACACACACACACACACACACACACACACACACACACACACACACACACACACACACACACTATGATAGAGCCCAGTAGGCTCAGGAATCTGTACACCTGTTGATTGACAGTTGAGAGGCGGGACCAAAGAGCCAAAGCTCAACCCCCGCAAGCACAATTAGGTGAGTACACACACACACACACACTGTGCACACATTTGCGTGCGATTCTTCGTGAAGACAATTCCTCCCCAAACTTGCGTCTAGGTGTAATAAACTAATTGTTTTAAAACATACACGGGAACCCCTTCTCCCTCATACATAACTCTGTCTTCTACCATAAAGGCACTACATCAAATACAAATATTTGTTAAAAGCGAAACTCTGATTCACAGCTTCACAGGATGAGACCTATATGAGTTCCTTCTGGATTCTGTGCAGCTGCTCTAAATCACCATAAACATGCTGATAACTACTCTGAGCAGTTAGTTGGATCGTTATGCTTTGGCATCATCACTGCACACACACACAGGTGGTCCAAGCAGAGAGTCTCGGACACTGCTCATATTCACTGCCACACACACACACAAGTGTGAGGACGCTGTATATATTTACTGTCACGCAGGAAATAAGCGAGAAAGGAGTACCTGTGAGACATTATCGGTGATATTAAGGCCAAGGGAGATCTGTTGGCAGCATTTTACATCCCAACATTACAGTGAACATGTAGGGTGCCCATGGTGAGGAAGGGGACTTTCACAGTGAACATGTAGGGTGCCCATGGTGAGGAAGGGGGGACTTTCACAGTGAACATGTAGGGTGCCCATGGTGAGGAAGGGGACTTTCACAGTGAACATGTAGGGTGCCCATGGTGAGGAAGGGGACTTTCACAGTGAACATGTAGGGTGCCCATGGTGAGGAAGGGGACTTTCACAGTGAACATGTAGGGTGCCCATGGTGAGGAAGGGGACTTTCACAGTGAACATGTAGGGTGCCCATGGTGAAGAAGGGGACTTTCACAGTGAACATGTAGGGTGCCCATGGTGAGGAAGGGGACTTTCACAGTGAATATAAAGGGTGCTGAGGGTGGTGTTCTGAGAGTTAGTCTAGGGTTCAGGAGGCCTGGTCGATGACCGGGCCGCGGGGACGCTAAGCCCCGGAAGCACCTCAAGGTAAAGGTGACTAGGCTGAGTATGGGACTCTCATAGTGGGTGTAAGGTACCCAAGAGTTACATGGGACCCGTCAAGAGTGAGAGCTGGGGACACGAGGCAGGAGAGGTAGAGCTCTGGGCTCTACTGGTCAAGAGCCTGCAAGCCACTGATGAGCTGACTCACTAACAGGGAGGGAGTCGGCTATTAAGAGGTTTCACCACCCCCTCCATCCCCATCAACCCCCCCCCCCACCCCAGACACCGCCAACAGCCGGCCGACTCCACCCCCCGCCCTCATCACCATCCGCCCAGGTCATCAACCCCACACGCGCGTTCGCATAGATACACGCACGCACGCACGCCTCCCTATAAACACCAATACATAAGCAGTAACACGTATTAATACGTGAGCATACGGTCACAACGTTAAGGTCGGATTCGATAACGTCTTGGAACGTGAGAATACTCAATATATAATGCAATAGGTACCACAAGGCCAGGAGGCGGGGCACAGAGCTGGAGCTCCCTTCCCTGTAGTCACTGGTCATGACGCACTTCTTCAGTGTGAGGTACAGTGTACCTGGATTGTACCTGGATGGAGTTCTGAGAGTTCTACTCTCCAACCCCCAGCCCGAGGCCAGGCTTCACTTATGAGAGCTTGGTCCAACAGGCTGTTAACAGCTTGGAGCGGCTCGCAGGGCCACGTATCCACTACAGCCTGGTTCATCCGGCACTTCTTGAAGAAAACTGTCCAGTTTTTCCTTGAAAACTTCCACTTTTGTTGCGGCAATATTTCTTATACTCGCTGGGAGGGTAGTGAACAACCGTGAACATGAAGAACGATCTTCAGTGCCTTCACAAGAGGCTACACGAGGCTCGGGTGCCATTACAACAGACGAACACACATCTGAACAAGGAACTGCACAGAACACCGTCAAACACGTACGTCAGACCAACAAAAGCTGCATAACTGTGCAGTTTAATAAGGTTGTTGTGGACCCCCATACCCATGCTGTGGGTGGGTGCTACAAAGGTCATAGAGGTACATATGTGGGAACTAGTTACATATATACTTCATTATATTTTGAAATAAACAATATTAAAATATTGGAAAGAGGAACGTGGAGACGCGGGTGTCAGGTGGACACGTAGACGAGCCCAAGACGTCATCATGAAGACCATTAACAACCTAAGAGATGTCAACAAATGCAACGCTTTAGATAAAATGGTCATAAAGGTGGACCTTGCAATCTTTAAGGTGGTCCCTGTCAGGGGAATATGTCTAGGGAAGCCCACACGCTCCTCTCCTGCCAGCCCTCTCTTCCTCTTTTGTAATTACTGATCACCACTTTCATGTTTACATTCTTACACATGTTAGTAGGTTCTCCTTACTGACGGCCCCCTGGGGCTGTGTCCCCTGGGGCTGTGTCCCCTGGGGCTGTGTCCCCTGGGGCTGTGTCCCCTTACCCTGCATCATACTCGCCTCTTATACTGTAGAGTATATTAACATTCTGACCTAAACATGTGAACTCCCTCACTCACTCATTAACGGAATGACGCCGACACCCATAATCCAACTAGCCAGGTCCAGGGGTCTAGGCGGTGTTTAACTTGGACAAAGGAGACATTCGAGTGTTATATTTATAACCTACGTGATAACTACTCTTGAGTATGCAGCAACGCAGAACGAAAAGTCCCAAATATATGCAGCAGAACTGGTTCCTGAACTGAGATGCATGAGCTATGAGGAAAGACTGAGGGAACTGATCCTCCGGAAGAGAGAGAGAGAACATGATAAGGGCATGCAAGATTTAAGTGTAATTGACAAAGTAGACAAAGCTAAGAACAAGTGGAATGGGCCCGATGAAGGAATGATTAAACGTAACTTAAAGCACAGTTTTAAATTAAAATATAAAAAGAAAAGGATTGAAGTATACCGTGGGCGGGGCTTAGGAGCTGACGCTGAACTTTACAAGCACACCCAGGTCAGTACACGCACACAGACACACGAACACAAATACACGAACACACAGAGACACGAACACACGAACACGAACATGAACAGACAGACAGATACACACCGACAATGCCACAGGAAACGAAGAAAATGATCAGGTAAACACTATCTCGTCACATCCGGCGAGATGACCCTCCAGAGTCCAACTGATCAAAACATCACCCGGTCATCAGCTGATCAAAACATCACCCGGTCATCTGCTGATCAAAACATCACCCGGTCATCTGCTGATCAAAACATCACCCGGTCATCAGCTGATCAAAACATCACCCGGTCATCAGCTGATCAAAACATCACCCGGTCATCTGCTGATCAAAACATCACCCGGTCATCAGCTGATCAAAACATCACCCGGTCATCAGCTGATCAAAACATCACCCGGTCATCTGCTGATCAAAACATCACCCGGTCATCAGCTGATCAAAACATCACCCGGTCATCAGCTGATCAAAACATGGAATGGAACAGGCAGCCACGGGACGACCCTGGTCGTTATCACCTATACTGGACCATCCCGTCCTCTTCCCAGGGATGGGACGATGGTTAAGTCCACATTAACTGAGGAGGGTAGTGTGGTCCTCTCCTGATGCCATGGTGTAGAGTTGGGTGGTGATGGAGGCGGTACAGGGGGTGTTCAGGCCTACATGAGAGGCAGCTGCCGTGTCCTGAGCACTAAACCTGGCGTGCACAGGTCTGGCGTAGTGGTGGGCAGTGCACAGGACACCTCCACACCACCACAGGAGCACTGAGCATCCCTACACCACCCCAGGAGCACGGAACACCCCCAGCACACAACGCACCTCACGTCAATAAACTTTTTCTTCAATTTGTTCTTGTCTGATGCTGCACAAACTTCCAGCGATGGTGTTGGCAATGCTGATGACGGCTTGTGTTGCATGCTTCCTGGTCTAGTTGTGGCAACACTGCTGACCACACCCCACAACCTCCGCCCCCCCAAGGGTCAACCCCCTAAGGTCAACAGCAGCAACTCCCATCCCCTAAATTCAACCTCTATTCCCATCAACCCCCATTCTCCCATCCCCAACATCAAGAACCCACAGCAATAAATCCATCACCCCAAAGCAACAATCCCTCCACCCCCATTCCCCCAACATCAACAATCCCCATTCCCCCCCTAATATTGCCTTTTAACATCAGTCCCCAGCAACAACAACAACTCACACCCCATCATCCCCCCCCCCCTCATCAGCCCCTCGAACCCTCCCCTTCAACCCAACAACCTGCCCTTCAGTTGTGGCCACACAGCCCACCTTGCCTGACCGCTGGTGTGGGGCAGTTGTGGCAACACCCGTTCGTGTTTGTTGACCCGGAGGATGAGAGGCTGCACATCTGCCCCTCTGGTCATCTCCCGCTCAGAGATGCTCACCTCCAGCATCTCCGCCTCTGCTTGGCGTGTGTGTGTGTGTGTGTTTGGGTCTCCTCCGAGCGCTCTGCTCGACTCCCAGCACCGAGCACAGGGCTCGTGTTTTGATACTATCATCGCTCCTTTGACACGCTTTTTTTTTTAGCTTTTGATGCTGCTCTGTGGAGAGAGAGGGAGAGAGAGAGAGAGAGAGAGAGAGAGAGAGAGAGAGAGAGAGAGAGACAGAGAGACAGAGAGAGAGAGAGACAGACAGACACACACACACACACACACACAGGCAGAGACACAGACAGCTGGCACAGCCTGGCTATGGGACAAGGACACTGACCTTCTAACAGAGATATCCGCAACTAAATCAAGTGAACAGTCAAGGAAATATCATCACCAATCTCATGCTGGATCAACAGCACTATTAGAATGGTAAGCGGCAGCGTGTGTCACCAGGCCTGGTCTCACTACACGTGCCGGCTGTGAGATGAGAGCTAAACTATGAACTGTAGGAAGTGTTAAGTGCATCCATCTCCTCACAACCACCCTTCACAGACAAGCTTGTTGGCGAAGGAGAGACATCCAATCGTGAGCTATCTTCCGACGGGAAGCAAACACGAAGACAACATGCATAAGGAAGAAGAACTTGACCCACAGTCTGGTTGTCCATGGTCTAAGATCATCAGGGATATTCGTTCGAGGACACGGACCCACTAATCAGAGACTGTTGTCACCAGATATGAGGAAAAAGCTGACCTACTGCCACACACAACATTCAGCTGACAAAATGCACGTCCGCGCCCCAGAAGGACGGCCTCGCCACCATGCTTCAAGTCCACCAACATCTTAAATCTCTAAAAATAGGAAAGATGACGAGGAAGAGATAAGGTCGGGCCGAGGCTTGGTGCGTGGGGCGGCTGGTAACACCTCTCCCTCAGCTCTACCAACTGTCCCTGGCTCAGGAACACTAACTCAGAACACTAACTCCTGAACACTCAGGAGTTAGTGTTAGTTCCCGACCGTCCAAGTGGTTGGGCACCATTCCTTTCCCCCGTCCCATCCCAAATCCTTATCCTGACCCCTTTCCAAGTGCTATATAGTCGTAATGGCTTGGCGCTCTCTCCTGATGGTTCCCCCTTCCTTCAGGTAAGGCTTTTACCCTAATAATAACAATCTGCAGCTTTCCCCATATTTCCTGTAATATTTCCATAGCTAAAACAGTTATGTATTATCGAAAACACCACCATTAATGTATAATGATTAACTGTATATACATAGCTATTGAAGTGGAACAACCTCTGCTACTAGCTGACAGTATGATTATAAGGTATGGAAGGATAGATGTAATTGTTTATGTAATAATCTCCGTTGAGGTCTGATAAAGACCTTTTGTGCCCTCTGTAATCCTTTTTGCGCTACCGCTCAGAGGATGAGTATGGGGTGCACAATAAACTAGCCGCCTCCGGCGGCAACAATCAATCAATCCTCTGGAAATGTTGACAAGAGTTGCAGTCGACAAAAGGAATAAGTGTTTGGTCAGTGACACCAGAACAGTCTTACGGCTAGACATGGCACACACACATATATATATGTCCATGTGTGTGTGTGTGTGTGTGTGTGTGTGTGTGTGTGTGGTGTGTGTGTGTGTGTGTGTGTGTGTGTGTGTCCCCTCACCCACCCACCGTGACCATATACTTGCTATACTATAAAATATTGTAATGCTGAACTTATTTAGTTACATCAGTGGGGCCTGGGCTTATTAAGTACCCATGTGTTAGTGGGGGTGGAGATAGTGGTGATAGTGGTGATGGTGGTAATGGTGGTGATAGTGGTGGTGGTGTGGGCAGGTCAACCGAGAAATAGGTGTAGAAATAAGTGTGAGCGCAGTAAAGGCGGGCCGCCTCCTGCTAAACTCATTACTTCTCTCTCTCTCTCTCTGCCTACACCCTGTGTGTGTGTGTGTGTGTGTGTGTGTGTGTGTGTGTGTGTGTGTGTGTGTGTGTGTGTGTGTGTGTGTGTGTGTGGCGGAGTTTCATACAAACGACCAAGTGTTTTTCCTTGTTTGTACAACAGTCCAATTTTAGTCAAGAAGTCTGCTCTCCTTAAGACTTTTTCCTCCTTTATTTCTTCAGTTTACATGCGTTTATATATATATATATATATATATATATATATATATATATATATATATATATATATATACATGACCAAAGATCCGAAGTTTAATCCCCCGCAAGCACAACAACTAGGTGAGTACATGTATGTATACAAGAATGTATTTATCATTCTTCTGAAGATGTATACTAAATACTAAAGTACTTAAGGAAATTCGTGTCTTAATTCTTCCTTCGTGGTCTGACACACACATTTTTTTCCACACCACACACCACACACACCAGGAAGCAGCCCGTGACAGCTGACTAACTCCCAGGTACCTATTTACTGCTAGGTAACAAGGGGCATTCAGGATGAAAGAAACTTTGGCCATTTGTTTCTGCCTGGTGCGGGAATCGAACCCGCGCCACAGAATTACGAGTCCTGAGCGCTATCCACCAGGCTACCAGGCCCCACCCCACCTTGTCCATTGTCCATCGTGAGTTAATTTGTTAGTGATTTACACACACACACAAGGGCGTATATGTGCGTGAGTACATACATGTATGTAGAGATTATAGAAACAAAATACTATCGCTTTTCATTTGATGTATTCGTCCAGTGAATAATTATTATTTTATGTTTCCTTCTGAATTTTAAGCAGTAAAGAGGAAGAAATATTCGGCGGCCGGTGTTGGGAGCGTCAACACCTGCCTCAGGTGTTGGGAGCGTCAACACCTGCCTCAGGTGTTGGGAGCGTCAACACCTGCCTCAGGTGTTGGGAGCGTCAACACCTGCCTCAGGTGTTGGGAGCGTCAACACCTGCCTCAGGTGTTGGGAGCGTCAGCACCTGCCTCAGGTGTTGGGAGCGTCAGCACCTGCCTCAGGTGTTGGGAGCGTCAACACCTGCCTCAGGTGTTGGGAGCGTCAACACCTGCCTCAGGTGTTGGGAGCGTCAACACCTGCCTCAGGTGTTGGGAGCGTCAACACCTGCCTCAGGTGTTGGGAGCGTCAACACCTGCCTCAGGTGTTGGGAGCGTCAACACCTGCCTCAGGTGTTGGGAGCGTCAACACCTGCCTCAGGTGTTGGGAGCGTCAACACCTGCCTCAGGTGTTGGGAGCGTCAACACCTGCCTCAGGTGTTGGGAGCGTCAACACCTGCCTCAGGTGTTGGGAGCGTCAGCACCTGCCTCAGGTGTTGGGAGCGTCAACACCTGCCTCAGGTGTTGGGAGCGTCAACACCTGCCTCAGGTGTTGGGAGCGTCAACACCTGCCTCAGGTGTTGGGAGCGTCAGCACCTGCCTCAGGTGTTGGGAGCGTCAACACCTGCCTCAGGTGTTGACGCCTAATTACCCAAAGTTTCCTAGCCAACCCGTCCTCGCAAATTCGTATAGTCAATAATGACTTGTTAGTTACGTGCATAGGTGACATACTAAACATAATAGTTTCCCTTGAAAAGCTTCATAGAAAACACCGACCTTTCCTAACCTACTTAGTATGTAAAATCTGCATCTTATAGCTTCGTAATTACAATTGTTACTTAACCTATTATAGGTATAGGTTAGGTAATAATTGTAATTACGATGCAATAAGATGCTTATCTTCACATAGTAAGTAGGTTAGGTAAGGTCGGTGTTTTCTATGAAGATTTTCAAGGGAAACTATTATTTTAAGTATGTCACCTATGCACATATTTAATAAGTCAATATTGACTATACGAATTTGCGAGGACGGGTTGTCCTAGCAGTACGTAAGTAATGAAGAAGTATGACATTTTCTCACTATAATGTTGGTGCTCAATGTAGAACATGGAAAAAAAAACATATTTTTACTCTGAAATAATATTTTCATTAAAACGAAATTAAGATGAAACTAAGTAGCAGGTAATGCCATAGGAAGTCGACGATCCAAGCGACAATGTTGTGGCTTTGGGGTAATTAGATGGACCCAATTTCGTTACATGATATTATTTCTGAGTAAAAATATGTTATTTTCATGTTCCATGCCAACACCAGCTTCATAGTGAGTAAATATATCATATTTCTTCATTAATTACGCACTGCTAGGAAGCTTTGGGTAATTAGGCATTAACACCTGGGGCAGGTGTTGACGCTTCCAACACCTGTTGACGAATAGCCCGTCCTCCCAAAACGGGAGGACAGGCTGCTTAATTCATTGACTGTTACCTCTGCATTCTGTTTGAGAGAAAGTTGAAAATCCAAAGCCCCACTTTTACTTGTTATTCCTATTTATCTCATTTTATGGGCTGTCACCCCATGGTCACATTTGTCGAACGCCTTTCCAAAGTCTGTGTATACAACATCTGCATTTTATTTTTCGTCTAATTCTTTTGTGATTTTGTCATAGCGGACGAGTAACTGTGACAGACAGGATCTTCCCGCTCTAAATCCATGTTGTCCTGGGTTGTGATGGTCATTGTTTTCCATAACGCTGAAAATTGGGATCCTAATACAGTACGTGTTGTATTAGAATAAATACAATACGTTTAAAAAGTTCTCTTAAATATCTCTCACTCCTTGCATTGACTGGGACTACAGTCAAATACATTAATATTTTGCAGTTATCCAGTGTTTATGTTTGGGTGTCGTAATTTTTAGGGAACGAATCTAATATAATTCCGCTGTTTGGCTTACAGTTTAAAGCCAAGTATTAATATCAAATACAGTTTATTGCGGAATTACAGGAGTTACTCCTGAAAAGTGGTCTCTGGCATCATAGAAAACTGTCCAATTTTAACCCTAAACAAATATAGAACCGCCATTTTCAACATGGGACAGACGTAAATCTATGTATTTATGTGTATAAGTTTGATTAGCATTTTAAAAGCACTACAATCACCTTCTGTAGTTGATTGTTCAATAAATCCCTGAACTATATGTTTGACAAATCTCTCACCCTGTCCATGGAGGACAGAAGAAAATGTATATATGCTGGTTAGCATTGTAAATGTGTGGCCACGTCTGTGGTAGAAAATAATAATAATAAAAATATAATTTAGCTGGCGTTGTTGTTGGGGACAGGAAGCCTGTACTAAGGGTCATCGAGGCACTCCCTAGGCCGACTGTGACCTTCCACACGATGCACTCTACAACATTTGCCTAACTTTCGGGTGCCTTCTGTTACTGCTAGGTGAACAGCGGTATAAGGTGAAGGGAAAGGAAACATGCCCAACCATTTCAGTCTGGCCTGGGGACAGCACCTTCGACTGTGAGGTGGGAATGTAGACCACTATAGTATAGGATACATTTTGTTCACAACTGTATTCATGACTACAGTATTCAGTACTTGCTATTTTGGTCAGTAAACTGTACCCAACAGCACTGTACCTTCCAGCACTGTACCTTCCAGCACTGTACCCTACAGCACTGTACCCTACAGCACTGTACCCTACAGCACTGTACCTTCCAGCACTGTACCCTCCAGCACTGTATCCTCCAGCACTGTGCCCTACAGCACTGTATCCTCCAGCACTGTACCCTCCAGCACTGTACCTTCCAGCACTGTACCCTACAGCACTGTACCTTCCAGCACTGTACCCTCCAGCACTGTATCCTCCAGCACTGTGCCCTACAGCACTGTATCCTCCAGCACTGTATCCTCCAGCACTGTACCCTCCAGCACTGTATCCTCCAGCACTGTACCCTCCAGCACTGTACCCTCCAGCACTGTACCCTCCAGCACTGTAACCTCCAGCACTGTACCCTCCAGCACTGTACCCTCCAGCACTGTACTCTCCAGCACTGTAACTTCCAACAATGTACCCTCCAGCACCATACCCTCCAGCACTATACTGTGACGGTGTTCCCCCCCCCTTCTAATTCTCCCACGCCTGCTGTAAGAGTCATGTCGACTATTCCCGAGCGTTCTCTACATTGCAGGCATCAATTGAACATATGTGGGAGAGAACAGCATTCTCGAAGAGCCGAGAAATTTGCTAAAATAGAACATTTTGGCCTGTGGGATAGGCCCTTTAGGGAGCCAATATGGCGCTGGCAAGTCTGTTCTCCCGCCAAAACTGTGTGACGTCAGTGGCGCCAGATTGGTCACCGTCAGCGACATGGCACTGGGAGCCAATGAAAACCAACTTTGGGAAAAGTGACGTCACATAGGCATGGGGGGTCCGGCCGTGTTGGCGCCAGACGATATCAGTCTTTCACGACACGTCCGAGAGGTAGGACGCGCGATCGGTCATCCTGTCAGAGTGACGGATTTACCGAACTCCGGTGGATTTAAGCGTCTCCAGTTGTTGGCACGCACTCTGTGAGGTCTTCCTGCAACCCAGAAGTGGCTCAGATAAGGAATTGACAGAATATTGAGCAACAAGTGCTCAGGGGACAGGTGCGTTGCAAGAAGTGGGCCGGGCATCGACGTGTGTCGTCATTGGCGGTTCACCAGTATAAGAGACAGCTTAGTGGCCGGGCCACCCACCGTGAGTGAACCGGGTTGACAGCCTTGTCAACCAGGTTGAACGTGTGATCGACGATCCTGTCAAGTTTGACAGTAACCCCACCTTCGTGGAACCCTACAAGTCAACAGTTGGATGCAAGCACGTCGAGAAGTCTTCCCAAATACCTAGCGATATATCTAGACGACGAGGGAATTGACAGTGAAGTGAGCTTCAAGTGCTCTGAAGTCGGGTGCTGTGCGTGTGGAGCTTAAGCAGCAGTGTCGTCTGGGACGGCTGGTAACTTCACAGGACTTCGTAGTGGTGAGAGGCAGTTACTCTGGGAGTACAGTGACAAGAACTAATTGGGAAACGTACGACGACCGCCGAGACGTAGGCTAGCTGCCATAGTTGGGAGGAAAGTTGACGGCCAGGAGACCGACTTCAACCCTGCGACGTACTGTAGAGGAGGAGCACGGACTGCAGTGTACAGAAGCGGC
>WNGS01152280.1:6055-11055 GCA_020271785.1 Procambarus virginalis
CCCCCCCCCTCCCTGCCTTTTTAACTGGAGCTGATCCTTGCCCTTCTCCAATTGGCTTTTTCCCCTTGTTCGTGAACACCTAACACACACACACTCCTTACCTTTCAACCGTGTTGTCTTCACTGTCCTTTTCCATCTTGTTCTCTCTCTTACCCTATTCCATCTGGATCTCTCGCTGCCCTCTTCCAGCTGGCTTCTTCCATGTCCATTCTACCTTTTTGTCTCTTTCATTCGCTCTGCCCTTTTCCACCATCATCATCATCCACTTTCTCATAACTAGAATCGAACGAAATTAGGAAACCGACCTAACATGTAGAGATCGAGGCTCATTAGGTTGAGGAATCGTCAATAAAACGGTGATTTTAATTTTTCTAAAGCATCAGAAATGTTACTCTGTGATCGTTAGCGTCACAGTTGTTGAGTGCTGAGTGAGACGATTGGTTGCAGGAGGTTCTAAGTGGGCCACAATTCTTCTCAACAGCTTGGCACCTCCATGTAACCTCTCGTCGTGACCTCCTTGTTTCCTATAGCCTCATTTTGTGCCCTTTTCTGTCTTGCTGAAGATGTCCAATTATCACCCTCTAATTGCTTCAGCCATCTTGCTTCAGCCATCAGTCTTTACCATCTCTTGATCAATCCATCTTCTTTCATCATTCATTAATCACTTGGGCACACATTCACTTTCTCTTTCTTGAACTCTATTTCTACCTCTGTACGCCCCTCTTTCATGCAACAAATATTAGGTTTCATTTTGAATTGCGATGACGTTCCTCGTTAAGCTTCAACCTAAGAGCTCTTATCCTGCATCAGCTCTGTGAAACCTGTCCCTAGAAATTCTTTTTGTTGAATAATTCACATGTATCCAATTACGAATAAACTTAACATTTACAGCTGACAATCGAGTATGGAACAGAATGAGTCACGAGCTACATTATGATAAAGCCTTCATTCGGCTTTAGTGCACTAGTATGTTATGTTCAGTATATTAAGTGAAGGTTCTAAATGCGAGTAAATCTAGGAAAGAATCTCCGCCATATATATATGGCGGAGAGAAGTTCCTGAGACAGCCACTACCAGCGCGAGGCTGTTGATTGCTGTTCGCCATGTTTTCGTGCCAATTTCTGACTGTGAAGTTGGGCCAGATTGAGTCTTGCACGTTATGGTCCGACCATCGTCATATCTGCAGTCTGCTATCTAGCCTAGTTCAGCAAAGCTCGAGTACTTGTCAGCACGGGTAATGGTTACAACATATCACTTCTCTAGGGGTTAATAATACCATGCTTTAATATATAAATCAGTATGCTCCTGGTAGAAGCAATTTAATAAAAGAAAAAAATAAATCTATATAAAAATTATATTTAATATCCAGAGTAAATGGCAGGACACGATCATCAAAAATTATATATATATATATATATATATAATATATATATATATATATAATATATATATATATATATATATATATATATATATATAAAATAGACGATGTCGTACCTAGTAGCCAGAACACACTTCTCTGCCTACTATGCATGGCACGATTTGCCTAATAAGCCGAGTGATTTTCTTTATTTTCAATAAATTGTTTCCAATTAGCTTATTTGAATTATTATTATTATATTATATTAAGAATATAAATGATTGACTTAATTGTGTTAGGTTAGGCTAGGTAGGATTGGTTCCGTTCGGGTTATTTTTACGTTAGTTTTAACTCAAATTAAAAAAAAATTAACTCATACATAATGAATGGATAGCTCATTTCATAAGAAAAAATATTGAAAAATATATATATTCAAGAAAACTTGGCTTATTAGTCAAATCGAGCCTTGCATAGTATGCAGAGTACGACGTTCTGGCTACTAGATACAACATATATATATATATATAATATATATATATATATATCTATATATATATATATATATATATTATATATATATATTATATTATATATATTATATATATATATATATATATATATATATATATATATATATATATATATATATAAATAAAATATAATGTAATATCACTGGTTTCTTAATTAATATCTTTCTTCCAATATTAAACTCCCACATCCCCAGTACAAGTAAACATATATATACACATAACTAAGACATTCAAGAACTCGGTGACCTCCACTCTGCGGCTGACTCCGTCTCTCTCTTGCCTCCCTCAACTTGGCGCGTATCACTCATACAGTAACCAAGACGTTTGATACATTCTTTAATACACTACATACGAAGGTAACCACTCCCAACCATATATAATCATACAAATATAATATGGCATGCATTCTAGAAAGTTATTAACATAATATGAAGTAATATGAATTAATTAATAAACAAACTAGTATGCACAAATACACAACCATCCGACCGGACACGGCCCTCTTCCCACGAGTACTGGACGTGAATATTTCATGTCCTCATTCAGGCAAGATCCTTGATCTTTTCCCACACACATGAACGCATTTCATACAGTAATATATCATAATGTGAAGTACCATATAACAAATGGTAGGCCAACAAATATAATGTGTTATATCATTCCACATGCGAATTCAATATTATTCACACTGTGAGTATCAAGTATTTTCTGATACATAACACAGTCTTGAAGGCTCTGATCAGTCTCAAAACGGGTCAAGAATTGAGTCGAGTCTTTTCACGTGGCTCCCCACCTTGTCCAGTAGTTTGATAATTAAGCAGAGCAGACCCCTCAAGGAGACATGCATTTGTACTCAAGATGGGAATGAACTAGAGCCTCGTATAAGCTTTTAGCAACATCTGTTATAAAGATACGAAAATTTGCATACGGCTAAGTTTCTGATCTGCCTTCCTTGCTAAGTTAAGCTCAAGAATTTTCTTGGTCACTGAAGAGTCCAGCTTAATTTCCATGAGGTCATCTTAGGTCACATAACACTAGGTTTTGCATCTCATTTGAATACCTGTCACAGGTGGAGAATAGTTCTGTCTTGTTAACAGGCATTGACCTGTGTTCTGGGGATGAGGTGTAGGCTGTTGAACTACACACTCCTCGTCCTTGCTCGAACGTTCATTTGCTCTAGCTTGCGCGCGCGCGCTCTCTCTCGCTCTCGCTCTCGCTCTCTCTCTCTCTCTCGCTCTCGCTCTCTCTCTCTCTCTCGCTAGCTCTCTGTCGCTAGCTCTCTGTCGCTAGCTCTCGCTCTCTGTCGCTAGCTCTCGCTCTCTGTCGCTAGCTCTCGCTCTCTGTCGCTAGCTCTCGCTCTCTGTCGCTAGCTCTCGCTCTCTGTCGCTAGCTCTCGCTCTCTGTCGCTAGCTCTCGCTCTCTGTCGCTAGCTCTCGCTCTCTGTCGCTAGCTCTCGCTCTCTGTCGCTAGCTCTCGCTCTCTGTCGCTAGCTCTCGCTCTCTGTCGCTAGCTCTCGCTCTCTGTCGCTAGGTAGCTCTCTGTCGCTAGGTAGCTTCTGTCGCTAGGTAGCTTTCTGTCGCTAGGTAGCTCTCTGTCGCTAGGTAGCTCTCTGTCGCTAGGTAGCTCTCTGTCGCTAGGTAGCTCTCTGTCGCTAGGTAGCTCTCTTCCTCGCTCGCTTGCCCTTTCTCGCTCGCTTGCCCTCTCTCGCTCGCTCTACCGTAAGACATTATCATGACTGCCTGTACTTCAGCTCACTGGGGCGTAAGTTACAAACTCGATATCCTCTCCTGTCATAATCTGCCCTCCACGTTACCTCCTGGTTTTCCCAGCTTGGCAGGACGATTGCAGGGGAGAAGTTAGACGATAACAGGTAACAGAGAGGTTAAACCATAGCAGGGGTAGAGAAAGGTTAGTCAATATCAAGAGGACAATAATACTGAGGAGGGAAGGGAAGAGAGGGTAATAGTTGAGAGCATGAAGGATGATAACGCCGTAGAGGAAGTACGTGAGCAAATAATCCCAGTAAGTAAATCCAATGAAGGCCTGAGTGTGTACAAATTCTAAAAAAAGAAATGCTCAAGATTTAAAACATCAAGCCAGACAAAATTCATGCACTATACACTGATGTATGATGAGTATGTAGTTCTGTTTGTCAAACGTGACGTAAATCGGTTCATACCTAAGTTGAATTCGAACTTAAAAAAACAAATTAAAGTGCAACCAGAATTTCTAACCTAACCTGGGTCTAACCCATCCCAACCCAACTAAATCTTGTGCTCTAATGAAGGGCAATGTACAAGAACCATTACGAATTGTAGTTGTGTTTCTAATACAGTCTCATTACTGTATCAGAAATATTAACGATAAACGCTTATAGAAAATGTATTATGTTGATATGAATTAAGAGGAGGCGACGATCGTGGATCGAATGCGTCCCCGCGCACCCGTAAAGGGTTAATCACAAATCCTAATGGTGAAGCGAATGACGTTTATCACCAGACACCAAGATGCCTCGCGTCAAAGAAACGCACAGAAGGGCAGATGATTGGGAAGCCCCAGGAGTCCCTCTGGGCGACAAGCACCGGCCCGCCCCCACACACACAACACTGGGGAGCAAAACCAATAACTCGGCCTCCAACTAAAACGCAAAAGTCATCCAGTGTCCCCCGGCAGAGCAAAAGCCAGCCGCCCACCACGGCTGAGGGCACACCAGGACCCACCAACTCCCGGCACCTGTCGGCCAAGCCGGCGCCGGACATAGTCACCCCGCCGGGAGAACCAGCCAGGACACGTCAAAATCTATCAACAATCCCGTGACCCAAGGCGGTATGTGCGCCAGGCGTCGTACAATCCAGACCGTTGAATTCGGATGCCAAACGCCAGTATCGAATCCAAAATTGCGAAAACAGAACGCGATCCGACGGCTCCCAGGAGGCGGCGTCCAGACGTCCGCTCGTCGTCAAGGTTGAACCAGGAGTCCAGAATGTATTTTGGGGGGCGGAGGAATGGAGGCAAGTACGTTAATACTTGTTTTGAGGGATTACCCTAATTTGCTGACATTTTCTGAAGGATCTTCAATGAATTTTTCAAATTATATATTATATATATAT
>WNGS01152280.1:13555-19661 GCA_020271785.1 Procambarus virginalis
GTTGAACTATTTGTTCATACTTGTTCCATTTATTGTTATTGTCTAGTTGTACTATATTGAACAACCTAACACCATTAATGATAGTACAGACCCTATTTTGGGTGTATTGTTACCAGCTCGAGTTGTGTATATATAATAATTTACTTATAATCATAGCACCATTTGAGTGATAAATTAGTGTCTATACCATCCTAGGGTGATAATTGAGGAGCTAACCTAAAGGTACTTCCAGTGACCCTGGTTTATCACTCAAATCATAAGTGTGTAGGATATATATATATATATATATATATATATATATATATATATATATATATATAGATATATATATATATATATATATATTATAGATATATATACACGTTCCTCACGTGTGCCCCAAAAAAATGAGGGTGATTTGATAAAATGCTATGCCCAAGATAACCATCCAGGTGCCGGCGGGGAAGTGGTTCATATAGCTCAGGCTATCACTCTTATGTCCGGTCGTGATGGTCAAGCGGATTAAGGCGCCCTGTAGTTACCAGTTGCTTGCTCCTGGGAGTATGGGTTCGAGTCACTTCTGGGGTGTGAGTTTTCAGTTGTATCTAGTCCTGGGGACCATTCAGGTTTGTTGCATATATATATATATATATATATATATATATAATATATATATTATATATATATATATATAGATATAATATAGATATATATTATATATATATATATATATATATATATATATATATATATATATATATATATATATATATATAAATAATGTGTGTGTATTTTAAGGGCTAACCTCTAGAAGAGGTAGGATTATAGCCTAGTGATTGCAGAATTTTACCCTACGCTGCCATCAGTACTTGTTCAGCATTATGAGCAACCCAAGTACAAGCCCCACAAGGCTTAACCAGCTAGCCAGTATGGACACGGCTGGCAATGAGAAAACTGTCATACTTCTAGTACTACAGTTGCTGGACTTACTTCAACCTGATCAGACTGCTGACTCATGACAATCCTTCAGCATGGAGTTTGAGTCACTTCTAAGAACATTCAGTCTTAAGGTTGATGTAACTACTAGTGAGTGGATGACCAAAATTCCTTCAACGAAAATTGTCCAGCGATGTACTAGATGAATTATTCAGACGTCAACATAACACCATCCTGACAGTAAAGGACATCACTGAAGGTTTGCGTTCCATTTTAAACAAACGACGAGCAAATGAGGAAGTTAAAGCCTCTTGCGAGCCTTTAGAAATAGAAAATAATAGTCAAAGGGTAAAACAACTACCCCAAATAAACATCAACCAATTACTCTCACACCAAGTTGGAGAAAATCTGGCACTTATGCAGCAGAATCCTCCAAGCCTACCGTTACTAGTTCACCCAAACCGGTAACTCCCAAGCGTGCAGTAGGCTGGGGGACATGTATGGTCTGCAAAAAAGAAACATTCAACATACCATTGTGCTAATTATCCAGACAGACACACTCTTATTAAACGACTTCAGGAATTAGGGAGATGTTCAAGGTGTCTCAAGTCCAACAACGTAGACTATTGTGAGACACAATTCAACACCTGCAACAGGTGTAGAAGAGGTAAACACCATGCAGCACTGTGCAAACATACGAAATTAACGTATTCAAGCCCCAAGGTGGAAGATAGCATTCCCACCACAGTACAGTTTTGCAAGGTGCGAGAGAAAATTAGTGTCCAAGCGGCAGAGTCTAAAAGTAATGCGACTTTACCTACTGCACAAATTACCATCCAGAATAAGAGGGCCAAGGTCCATACCCGTGGCTTGTTTGACCAAGGCTCTCAGAGAACATATGTCACTAAAAAGTTGGCAGATAAACTAAAATTAAGGCCTGTAGCCCAGACGACAGTCAATATCTCAGGGTTTCTAACAGACACAGGACCTCAAGTCTACCAGGTGGTACAACCATCAGTACGTTTAGGCAGGTACGTCTGTCAAGTACAAGCTATTGTGGTGGACAAAATTCCAGCAGACCTACAAAGTCTGAGAGTAGCAGCCAAATTCCTGTGAAATGGAGGGTAAAATTGGCAGATAATATTAAGTCTGATCACCTCACCGACTTCGGTATCCTTGTAGGGACAGACTACTACCATCGATTCATCGATAGCCCTACTAAATATCAGGGCATAACCATGCTTAATTCTGCAGGAGGCAAATTACTCTCAGGTCCAGTATTAAGCCTGAGGAGACCTATGCCTGCAGATAAACAGTACCAGAAGAAGTCTAAATTTGCCAGCCGATTATATTTCTCCAGTAGCATTATACTAAGGAGATTACAGCTGACTATAGCAACAGAGGTTGATGTTAATATCATCATTTAAAGCTGAAGATGAGTTCATGAGGCTTCAGTGGCAAATCGGTGATCAGTATCCTAAACAGCTACAAGTCACTACGACCAATGTCACTGAACCCACTGCAGTCTCAGAACCATACCATACTCGACTTTAATGTTGGACTATTCAATCCTCTGAATCAATAACTAAATTAAACCCCCAATTTGTCAGCCAAATAAACTCTAGCAAATATGCACAAGGGAGCTTGACTAACCCAATTAATCCGACGACAGATTTTGATACATTTATTATTTAATCAATAAGACTTCCATGGACCTCGGTGTATATATATCAGTGACCAGTTACCTGAACAAGTTTCACGGTATATCTAATGTCACTGATTTCAGTGCAGTCCCTGAATCATACTAGACTGTAGTACTTGATCATGTTCATTCCTCAGGGATGATACGTATTTAGGCTAGAATTTTAGCCTCCCAAAGAGTTAACAGGGAAATAAAATCGCATTAGACTTCTAACCCCTGTAACTCGAGTATGGGACATCCGTCCTGTACGAACAGACACACAAATGTGTGATTACTAACTACTAACATCAAATTTATCTAGTAATTCGAAGGAGGAGTATCGTTGTTCGTCTGTTCTAAATAGGACCTCGACCTGTGAGCAGCCCTCCGGAAAATTATGTCTGAAAACCCGACACCATTTTCTAATTTTAAATTCAATAGGCAGATAATATTGCTGTTGTAGTCTTTACAAGTTAACCCATAGAAAATGTAGCTTATAGTGATATTTTCCATCAATAGAAAACGGGATATCATTGCCACATAGTGCTATAAATTCACCAGCTATTCTGTTGGGAATTATAGTTAATACAGTAGTCTTTGAACATATAAAATCATGAAAACATCTCATTTGTATTAACTTAATTATCAGTATCAAAATAGAGTAAATGTGACCCTTCTATGACTTATTGACATCTGGACAAGGAGAGCCAGGCGTCAGTGATGCGGGAGGTCAGCCATTGTTGTTAACAACATAGTGGCTGCAGCAAATTCAGCTCCTATAAAATTCTCCTTTTGGATGAAGTGTTATGGAGATCAAATTACTGCTTCTTCCATCAACACGCAGTCAACATCTAAACAAGGAAGTGTCTTACCGAAACCCGTTTATCTAAACATTTCTGGCCAGTTAATGTTAAGTAGATATAGGGCGAACTGGTTAGGACACTAGACAAGCCACTAAACCCAGGTAATTAATCCTTGGTCCTTATCTAATAATATACAGTGTTTCCTCTGATATAGCTGTCATATATTAGGATTCCGGCTTTACAGCTAGTGCCCTTTGACAGGAACAAGAAGAGGAGGCAAGAATTAATCTTTGTGCATCAGTTACTTGGGTGATGGAAGCTAGCCTCTCACGAGGATAATTTCGTTTCTACATCCTAGTTATACCTGGTGGACTAAGCCTACCATACAATAAGATAAGGCACCCCCAAGTTATTTACTAATATATGTAGTTTAATACTGTAGTTTGATTGGCTGCATGTATATAAATTTAATATAAACCCCCCTAATGTGTAAGGATCGATTTGTGAGAATATTGCAGAAATACAGTCTACTAAACATCATACAAATTGCTATCGAAATATATAAATTAATTTAAATATAAATTCTATATAAAAAAATATTAAATATAAATCTCAAAGATCGGTTCCCACAACACCACACGGGGGAGGGCGGCCACGCCACACATAATGATAGATTCGGGAGTGGATTGTGTTCCAACACCGTCACCAGAATACCATAGACAGCACAAGAGACGCTGGCATATATAAGAGCCTTGTTTAGGAACCAGAAGCTCGACTCCTTTAAGGCAATCTACACAACATTTGACCAATACTGGGATACACAGCACCGGCATGGAATCCGCATCTTAAGATGCATAAAGCCAATATTGAAAAAATACAAATGTTCCCAACAAGATTGGTGTCAAAACAAAGAGGGTTGAGCTATACGAATTGGTTACGGGAACTGAATCGTACAACCCAAACGAGCAGAAGAACCGCAAGCAAAAACTCGGAGCCCGTACGGGCAGTCAACAAGTGGAATGGACTGAAAGAAGTAGTTGCGGAAGCCACCTCCATCCACAACTCTAAGACCTGATTCGACGAGGAAATTGATCGTCAAAACAGTCGAGCTGTAACGCAAGGGATTCAATACCAGGAGGTGGGGGGGGGGGGGCTATTCATAGCTAAATCGTACTCTCCCAGTAGACACCGTTAGGTAGGCACTGTTAGGAAGTACTTCCCCTCCCACCACTCCCACCATATGTCAAGAGTGTACCAGAGTAAATATTCATGCTCTCTAAAAGTAAAAACTTATTTGTTTAAAATAAAACGATGGATGTAGCCAGCCAGCCAGAGTAGATCACATCTTAAGCTTTTACGACTTTACGACATCTTAAGAAGTTTGTGATGTTCAACTCGGCCACATGCTTACTGCAAAGTTTTCCGAAATGCGCTGTTCAGCCAAGAATGTCGCCCCCCAGGCTCGCTGTGAAAATGAAAATATTCAAAACGCTTGGGGATTTGTTCTGATGTATACCGTCATTAAAAGGTGTACCTACTTGATATACTTATCACTGTATACTTCAGATGTTAGATGTTGATGTTTTAGGAGCAAGAATTGTTAGCTTAGCGTTTCTGGGTTGCGATTGGTTCAGTGAGTACTGTTGTAATTGTTAAGGTCCTAATTGGTTTATTAAAACCTTATTTAATTGTTTGAGATCCTGAATGGACCATAAAATACGAATAATGTGGTAACCTCTCACTCTGCAAAAACAGTGAGAGGTTGTCTTAGCTGGACCTCCGATTGTAGTAACATTATTATAGCAATAATGGAAGGATTAGTGAAGGAATTGATTAATCTAGTTGGAACTCTGAGTGCAGAAATGGATTCTCTACGTGAGTAGGTACGACAGCTGAAACATCGGGAAGAAACGGAGGAGACCAATATTAACAAGACCTCATCGTGGAAGGTCGTTAAGAACAAGGGTCTTAAGAAGACCTTGACAAGGCCGCCTACAGACGCCCTAAGGACATCAAATTCATTTGCCGTGTTGGAAGACGAATGCTGTGTTTCACTCGAAACGGAAATCAACGAAGAGCAACGAAGCACAGGCCCCTCAAAGTGCTCAAAGTTGAGGAGGTACCTAAACGAATTTTGGTTGTGGGAGATTCCCAGATGAGGTATTTAGACAGGATGTTTTGTGCCAGAGATAGGGGGAACAGGTTAAGGGTCTGCTATCCGGGAGCTGGAATTGTAGATATTGTTGACAACATGAAAGATATTATGACGGGAAATGGGAACCAACCCATTATTTGTATTAGTGCAGGGGGTAATGATGTTGGACGAGTTAGGAGTGAGGAACTGATAAAGAAATTTAGCAAAGCCATAGAATTAGTTAGGCGCAAGGAGGAATCCCGATCATATGTTGCATTCTTCCAAAAAAGAGCGTTGGGAATGAATGGTTGTCGAGGGCACTTGGTGTCAATTGCCGGCTGGAAAGATATTGCAAATCAAATGCAATATCTTTCATAGACAACTGGGAACACTTCTATGAAAGAAATGAAATGTATGCTCGTGATGGGGTGCATCTATCGAGGGCTGGGCTTGTTGCTGTTGCGAACTCGTTGGAACCAGTGGTTAGAGGCATTTGTTGGGTTTAAACTGTTAGTAGATAGTGGTATGGGAATTGATAGGGAGGAAGGAGGTAATAGAAGTATATGTTTGTTG
>WNGS01152294.1:9880-31144 GCA_020271785.1 Procambarus virginalis
GCTGTCACGGGCTGCTTCCTGGGGGTGGAGGCCTGGTCGAGGACCGGGCCGCGGGGACACTAAAAAGCCCTGAAATCATCTCAGAGAGGCAGTTCTCGGGTGTGCTAACTCAACTACCGCGCTCCCAGTCACCTGATTAAATTTATTCATTCATTCCGTTTCATTCAGCTGTTTTATGTAATGAGGCTCGAATAACCTCAGGCCAGAGGCATTAACTACATCACTCTGATCCAATTCCACTCTGGCGCGTTGATCCTGCAATCACGGCAATATTTATGTTATTCATGTGAATGTTGCAAGAGCTTGGCTTCAAGGCTGCACACTCATTACACTGATCAAGATGCAACTTTTTTTTTTTTTGCAGGGATATTCCTGCGCGGGCCCTAAGCCTCTGTTGGCCCAGCAAAGGGTGTGAGGCAGCTCCTATTTAGACCACCCAGTCTCATTCATATATATGTGTAGCGCCACTCATCCTGTGAGTGGACACACCGCCATAGTGACAGTATTGGGCAGCGCCACTCATCCTGTGAGTGGACACACCGCCATAGTGACAGTATTGGGCTGCGCCACTCATCCTGTGAGTGGACACACCGCCATAGTGACAGTATTGGGCAGCGCCACTCATCCTGTGAGTGGACACACCGCCATAGTGACAGTATTGGGCTGCGCCACTCATCCTGTGAGTGGACACACCGCCATAGTGACAGTATTGGGCAGCGCCACTCATCCTGTGAGTGGACACACCGCCATAGTGACAGTATTGGGCTGCGTCACTCATCCTGTGAGTGGACACACCGTCATAGTGACAGTATTGGGCAGCGCCACTCATCCTGTGAGTGGACACACCGCCATAGTGACAGTATTGTTCAGCGCCACTCATCCTGTGAGTGGACACACCGCCATAGTGAGAGTATTGTTCAGCGCCACTCATCCTGTGAGTGGACACACCACCACAGTGACAGTATTGGGCAGCGCCACTCATCCTGTGAGTGGACACACCACCATAGTGACAGTATTGGGCAGCGCCACTCATCCTGTGAGTGGACACACCGCCATAGTGACAGTATTGGGCAGCGCCACTCATCCTGTGAGTGGACACACCACCATAGTGACAGTATTGGGCAGCGCCACTCATCCTGTGAGTGGACACACCACCATAGTGACAGTATTGGGCAGCGCCACTCATCCTGTGAGTGGACACACCGCCATAGTGACAGTATTGGGCAGCGCCACTCATCCTGTGAGTGGACACACCGCCATAGTGACAGTATTGGGCAGCGCCACTCATCCTGTGAGTGGACACACCACCATAGCGACAGTATTGGGCAGCGCCACTCATCCTGTGAGTGGACACACCACCATAGTGACAGTATTGGGCAGCGCCACTCATCCTGTGAGTGGACACACCGCCATAGTGACAGTATTGGGCAGCGCCACTCATCCTGTGAGTGGACACACCGCCATAGTGACAGTATTGGGCAGCGCCACTCATCCTGTGAGTGGACACTCCCCCAACCCCTCTATCCTAAGCCCCTACAATCCCACTATCCATCACCCATCACCCATCAGTTCAGCCAGCCAGCAGAGGTGGCAACCAATGGTAAATTAGGTTCTGGGAGGACTAAATTGCGTTGTCGACGTTCAGGAAGATCCTGATGGGTTTGGGGGACACCCGAGTGGCTGGTTTCTGCCCAATCCGTCGTCAGGGCAAGTCCATTCCATCCAGCGGTCGACCCCACAGACGCATTCATCAATTTTAACATGCTGTTCATTCAAACAGGAATTTTCTCAACTATAAATTAATGCAACCCGTCCTCGCAAATTTAATAAGTCAATATTGACTTATTAGTTGCGTACATTGGTGACATATTTAAAATAATAGTTTCCCTTGAAAAGCTTCATAGAAAACACCGACCTTACCTAACCTTGTTTGTATGTTAAAATAAGCATCTTATAGCTTCGAAATTACAATTGTTACTTAACCTATTATAGGTATAGGTTAGGTAATAATTGTAATTACGAAGCAATAAGATGCTTATCTTAACATACTAACAAGGTTAGGTAAGGTCGGTGTTTTCTATGAAGGTTTTCAAGGGAAACTATTATGTTAAGTATGTCACCTATGCACATATTTAATAAGTCAATATTGACATGAAATTTGCGAGGACGGGTTGAATTAATGTTATAATATATTAGCATATTGTACATATATAGGCATAGGTTAGGTTAGGTGTTTAGGTTCTGTTGGTGATTATTGGTATTGTAGTACGTGGGTGAAGCATTTACAGCGTTGTGGTTCGAACACCAGTCGTCAGTGAAGCACTTGTTCCGGAAGTGTTCGGACGGCACTACACATTAAGAAGTCAACACCAGGAATCAACAGCCAATTAATACACAACTTATATTCTACCCACTTCAAGACCCCGAACCAACATAGAAGCAGCAAGAGGAAGTATGGGCCAATAGGCCTTCTGCAGTTACTTCCAATCTTTTGTTTTTATACCCATTGATTCGTGTTCTGTCATAGCTTTGTCACCTCGCCCGAAACGAGTATAAGTATGATGTATGTTAAATGTAAACTATTCTTTGAAAATGTAATAAGCATTACGAAACACGTTCAGGCGTCAGACCAAAAATAAAAATGTAAAGAATGAATTTTGGAGAGTAAATTTTTCAATTACCCTCGACAGTGAAGAAAAACGTAAGAAATATTGAGAAGATTCGTGTTAGAATTATTAATTTTACCCTTTCGGTCATAATCAACAACATATGTTTACAAGAAAGACTGCTATCAAAATATACTAAAAACTTTATTTATACAGATATATATATATATATATATATATATATATATATATATATATATATATATATATATATATATATATATGTGCTTGAGCCTTCAGTTTAGACCAATTGTCTAGTGTATGCCCCTGTGTCCTGTGTGACAGTGAATACCAACATTATCCTCACTCTAACTAGACCAGCTAACGATACTGGTAATGGGTCCTAACAGCCTCCATTTATGGGCTATTCATGCCCATGCCACGTCTAACCTGGCATACCTGGATTGCTTAATCTTCATCAATCAAGCAACGTCAATTGGGGACCACAACTTCACTACATCAACCAGCATGGAGACCTGGTCGACGACCGGGCCGCGGGGACGCTAAGCCCCGAAAACACCTTAAGGTATAGTAACCACTTCAACCACCACCACTACCACCACTCTCCCCACCACCACTACCACCACTCTCCCCACCACCACCACTACCACCACTCTCCCCACCACCACCACTACCACCACTCTCCCCACCACCACAACTACCACCACTCTCCCCACCACCACAACTACCACCACTCTCCCCACCACCACAACTACCACCAACGTCAAGGCAGGTGTGGTCACACATCCGAACAGAGACAAAAGGCCTATTTATTCTCTCACGAGCCTATTTAACATACAAATGCACAAGATCAATCTCTGGCTTCGCTGTTCCACTTCTCCCAACCTCTCCCAGCGACTCAATTGTCTACCCAGACCACGAGAAGACGACGGGAAAGATCTTCAAAATAACGTTTTTCTTCACAAGTTTCCTCTCTAAATTTGAGGTAAATTAAGAAATTGGTTCATGTGGCAGCTCTTGAAGGATCGGTCTTAAGACAATTTTGATAAGTGGGTATTTTTTTAAGGTGGTTCTGGAGTCATTCCTTATTGTGGCTGTTTAGTAGCGTGGTTATCTTGAGGTTATCTTGAGATGATTTCGGGGCTTTAGTGTCCCCGCGGCCCGGTCCTCGACCAGGCCTCCACCCCCAGGAAGCAGCCCGTGACAGCTGATTAACACCCAGGTACCTATTTTACTGCTAGGTAACAGGGGCATAGGGTGAAAGAAACTCTGCCCAATGTTTCTCGCCGGCGCCTGGGATCGAACCCAGGACCACAGGATCACAAGTCCAGCGTGCTGGCCGCTCGGCCGACCGGCTCCCTTGGCTCCCGGCTTACCTTGGTTGGTAACAGTTACGGTCTACCGCTTTTGGGGTCGCTGGTTCGAGGTTCCTAGCGTCCATTCCCCATTACACACACACACACACACACACACACACACACACACACACACACACACACACACACACACACACACACACACACACACAGTTCGAGGACAGAGCCCTGTGGGACTCTACTGGTAACATCTCGCCATTTTGAGGTCTCACACTTCAAAGTAACTCTGTTTCCTGTTGCTTAGGTACTCTCTTATCAAATGGAGCTCCTATACCTATTACTCTTAGACAGTTTCTTCAACTTATGCAACAGCCTCTTATTGGGTATCTTTCCTTGAGGTAACCTTGAGGTGTTTCCGGGGCTTAGCGGCCCCGCGGCCCGGTCGTCGACCAGGCCTCCTGGTTGCTGGACTGATCAACCAGGCTGTTGGACGCGGCTGCTTGCAGCCTGACGTATGAGTCACAGCCTGGTTGATCAGGTATCCTTTGGAGGTGTTTGTCAAGTTCTCTCTTGAACACTGTGAGGGGTCGGCCAGTTATGTCCCTTATGTGTAGTGGAAGCGTGTTGAACAGTCTCGGGCCTCTGATGTTGATAGTTCTCTCTTGAACACTGTGAGGGGTCGGCCAGTTATGTCCCTTATGTGCAGTGGAAGCGTGTTGAACAGTCTCGGGTCACTGATGTTGATAGTTCTCTCTTGAACACTGTGAGGGGTCGGCCAGTTATGTCCCTTATGTGTAGTGGAAGCGTGTTGAACAGTCTCGGGCCTCTGATGTTGATAGTTCTCTCTTGAACATTGTGAGGGGTCGGCCAGTTATGTCCCTTATGTGTAGTGGAAGCGTGTTGAACAGTCTCGGGTCTCTGATGTTGATAGTTCTCTCTTGAACACTGTGAGGGGTCGGCCAGTTATGTCCCTTATGTGTAGTGGAAGCGTGTTGAACAGTCTCGGGCCTCTGATGTTGATAGTTCTCTCTTGAACACTGTGAGGGGTCGGCCAGTTATGTCCCTTATGTGTAGTGGAAGCGTGTTGAACAGTCTCGGGCCTCTGATGTTGATAGTTCTCTCTTGAACACTGTGAGGGGTCGGCCAGTTATGTCCCTTATGTGCAGTGGAAGCGTGTTGAACAGTCTCGGGTCACTGATGTTGATAGTTCTCTCTTGAACACTGTGAGGGGTCGGCCAGTTATGTCCCTTATGTGTAGTGGAAGCGTGTTGAACAGTCTCGGGCCTCTGATGTTGATAGTTCTCTCTTGAACATTGTGAGGGGTCGGCCAGTTATGTCCCTTATGTGTAGTGGAAGCGTGTTGAACAGTCTCGGGCCTCTGATGTTGATAGTTCTCTCTTGAACACTGTGAGGGGTCGGCCAGTTATGTCCCTTATGTGTAGTGGAAGCGTGTTGAACAGTCTCGGGTCTCTGATGTTGATAGTTCTCTCTTGAACACTGTGAGGGGGTCGGCCAGTTATGTCCCTTAGTGTAGTGGAAGCGTGTTGAACAGTCTCGGGCCTCTGATGTTGATAGTTCTCTCTTGAACACTGTGAGGGTCGGCCAGTTATGTCCCTTATGTGTAGTGGAAGCGTGTTGAACAGTCTCGGGCCTCTGATGTTGATAGTTCTCTCTTGAACACTGTGAGGGGTCGGCCAGTTATGTCCCTTATGTGTAGTGGAAGCGTGTTGAACAGTCTCGGGCCTCTGATGTTCATAGTTCTCTCTTGAACACTGTGAGGGGTCGGCCAGTTATGTCCCTTATGTGTAGTGGATGCGTGTTGAACAGTCTCGGGCCTCTGATGTTCATAGTTCTCTCTTGAATACTGTGAGGGGTCGGCCAGTTATGTCCCTTATGTGTAGTGGAAGCGTGTTGAACAGTCTCGGGCCTCTGATGTTGATAGTTCTCTCTTGAACATTGTGAGGGGTCGGCCAGTTATGTCCCTTATGTGTAGTGGAAGCGTGTTGAACAGTCTCGGGTCTCTGATGTTGATAGTTCTCTCTTGAACACTGTGAGGGGGTCGGCCAGTTATGTCCCTTATGTGTAGTGGAAGCGTGTTGAACAGTCTCGGGCCTCTGATGTTGATAGTTCTCTCTTGAACACTGTGAGGGGTCGGCCAGTTATGTCCCTTATGTGTAGTGGAAGCGTGTTGAACAGTCTCGGGCCTCTGATGTTGATAGTTCTCTCTTGAACACTGTGAGGGGTCGGCCAGTTATGTCCCTTATGTGTGCAGTGGAAGCGTGTTGAACAGTCTCGGGTCACTGATGTTGATAGTTCTCTCTTGAACACTGTGAGGGGTCGGCCAGTTATGTCCCTTATGTGTAGTGGAAGCGTGTTGAACAGTCTCGGGCCTCTGATGTTGATAGTTCTCTCTTGAACATTGTGAGGGGTCGGCCAGTTATGTCCCTTATGTGTAGTGGAAGCGTGTTGAACAGTCTCGGGCCTCTGATGTTGATAGTTCTCTCTTGAACACTGTGAGGGGTCGGCCAGTTATGTCCTTATGTGTAGTGGAAGCGTGTTGAACAGTCTCGGGTCTCTGATGTTGATAGTTCTCTCTTGAACACTGTGAGGGGGTCGGCCAGTTATGTCCCTTATGTGTAGTGGAAGCGTGTGAACAGTCTCGGGCCTCTGATGTTGATAGTTCTCTCTTGAACACTGTGAGGGGTCGGCCAGTTATGTCCCTTATGTGTAGTGGAAGCGTGTTGAACAGTCTCGGGCCTCTGATGTTGATAGTTCTCTCTTGAACACTGTGAGGGGTCGGCCAGTTATGTCCCTTATGTGTAGTGGAAGCGTGTTGAACAGTCTCGGGCCTCTGATGTTCATAGTTCTCTCTTGAACACTGTGAGGGGTCGGCCAGTTATATCCCTTATGTGTAGTGGATGCGTGTTGAACAGTCTCGGGCCTCTGATGTTCATAGTTCTCTCTTGAATACTGTGAGGGTCGGCCAGTTATGTCCTTATGTGTAGTGGAAGCGTGTTGAACAGTCTCGGGCCTCTGATGTTGATAGTTCTCTCTTGNAGTCTCCGCACCCGCATCGAACAACACCTCGACATCCTCACAGACCGACATCACCTCAGCACGGAAACAAGGATAATCAAGAACTCACAACGTTATATGGAGGACCTATGGTAATTCCACGACCAAGAGACGGCTTCCTGAACCTTGCAGGTATCAACCTCACTGAGGACCAAGTCACTCTTCTAAATCTGGGTATAAACTGTCACGTTATGTCCAGACCAAGTGAGTTGGCCCGGAAAGTGGAGTTGGAGATCCTGTTGGACGACATATTGACCTCGAAGCACAAAAGAAGGTCACCACCAAAGACACCTTACAAGCAGAACTTATTGCAGAAGGAGGGAAGAATCGAGGCAACTACAGAAGCACCATACTGTCCCCCGAGCTCAAAGCGGCAGCTAAGAGCCTTCGTGAGAACAAGGAGATAGTGTCAGGAGAGGCGACAAGTCGCCAATATACGTCATTCTTAAGAAAGACGAATATCTGGCGAAAATGAACCACATACTCTCTGACCAAACTAAATTCCAAAGGGTAACGAAGGACACTACAGCCGAATTGAAAGCAAAGGTCAACAAGTTGATCGAAACTGTGAACGCCAAGAAATCCGGACTCCACCTGTCAAAGATTATTGGGGAATATAAACCTGGATATGCGTATGGAAACGTCAAGACACATAAGCCTGGAAACCCACTTCGGCCAATCATCAGCCAGATACCCACACCCACGTACAGACTGGCGAAACGACTCAACGGCTTGCTGACTCCTTATGTCCCTTGCGCCTTCAGCCTGAAGTCTCCAAAGGAATTTGTTGACTTACTGCGGGGAACACGGGCCACAGGGATAAGAGCCTCGTTGGACGTAGAATCACTGTTCACCAACGTACCTGTGGATGAAACAATCGGGATGATAGCGGACAGAGAGTATCGTGATCCGGCCTGTACTCCTCTTGACATACCAGAAAACATTCTGAGGAAACTACTCCAAGCTTGTACTAAAGAGGCACCCTTCTTGAGCCCGATGGGCACATGTATAAGCAAGTAGATGGGGTCGCCATGGGTTCTCCCCTAGTGTCCTGTTTGCGAACTTCTACATGGGTACCATCGAGAAAAAAGTCTTAGTCGACATGAACTTGAAACCGGCCATATACTGCAGGTATGTTGACGACATTTTTACACAGGTACCTGATGTCAGACATCTGCAGGAGCTGAAGGAGGCATTTGAGCAGAATTCTGTGTTGCGTTTCACTTACGAGATGGAGAAGGATGAGAAGCTGCCCTTTCTAGATGTAACAGTCATGGAAAGGAGCAGAGGTTTCCACACTGCAGTCTACACTAAGGTAACAAACATAGGAATGTGCCTAAATGCCAACAGTGACTGCCCAGACAGGTACAAGAGGAGTGTTGTTAACGCTTATGTCGACCGTGCTCTCAGCCACAGCTCAGAATGGAAGCAAGTCGACGAAGAACTCTGTAGGGTAAGGCAGGTCCTAGTCAACAACGGCTTCTCCAATGGTTTCGTTGAAGACATCATAAGAAGGAAAGTGAAACGCCATGCAACCTCTGAAGAGACAACTAATACAACACCTATACCCCCTATTAGACTATTTTACAGGAACTTCTTTTCCACAGCTCATAAAACGGAGGAAAGGGTCCTGAAAGATATTGTTAATAGAAACGTTATCCCTACAGACAAAAATCAGAAGATACAACTAACGATTTACTATAAAACCAAGAAAACGGCCAGCCTACTCATGAGAAACTCTCCAGACACGGACCAGAACGATCTAAAAGAGACCAACGTCGTCTATGCCTTCAAATACCCTCTTGGGGACTGTAAGCCTAAAAAAAATCAGTATATAGGCAAGACAACAACATCTCTTTATAGACGTTTAACGATGCACAAGCAACAGGGCTCCATTAAGGAACACATAATCTCTTCCCATAACCAAACCATCACCTGAGAAATCTTAGCAAACAACACAGAAATCATCGATAGATACAGCGACAGCAGACGGCTTGACATCTGCGAGGCACTACACATCAAGACAGTATTGGGCAGCGCCACTCATCCTGTGAGTGGACACACCGCCATAGTGACAGTATTGGGCAGCGCCACTCATCCTGTGAGTGGACACACCACCATAGTGACAGTATTGGGCAGCGCACTCATCCTGTGAGTGGACACACCGCCATAGTGACAGTATTGGGCAGCGCCACTCATCCTGTGAGTGGACATACCGCCATAGTGACAGTATTGGGCAGCGTCACTCATCCTGTGAGTGGACACACCGCCATAGTGACAGTATTGGGCAGCGCCACTCATCCTGTGAGTGGACACACCACCATAGTGACAGTATTGGGCAGCGCCACTCATCCTGTGAGTGGACACACCGCCATAGTGACAGTATTGGGCAGCGTCACTCATCCTGTGAGTGGACACACCGCCATAGTGACAGTATTGGGCAGCGTCACTCATCCTGTGAGTGGACACACCGCCATAGTGACAGTATTGGGCAGCGTCACTCATCCTGTGAGTGGACACACCGCCATAGTGACAGTATTGGGCAGCGTCACTCATCCTGTGAGTGGACACACCGCCATAGTGACAGTATTGGGCAGCGCCACTCATCCTGTGAGTGGACACACCGCCATAGTGACAGTATTGGGCAGCGCCACTCATCCTGTGAGTGGACACACCGCCATAGTGACAGTATTGGGCAGCGTCACTCATCCTGTGAGTGGACACACCGCCATAGTGACAGTATTGGGCAGCGTCACTCATCCTGTGAGTGGACACACCGCCATAGTGACAGTATTGGGCAGCGTCACTCATCCTGTGAGTGGACACACCGCCATAGTGACAGTATTGGGCAGCGCCACTCATCCTGTGAGTGGACACACCGCCATAGTGACAGTATTGGGCAGCGTCACTCATCCTGTGAGTGGACACACCGCCATAGTGACAGTATTGGGCAGCGCCACTCATCCTGTGAGTGGACACACCGCCATAGTGACAGTATTGGGCAGCGTCACTCATCCTGTGAGTGAACACACCGCCATAGTGACAGTATTGGGCAGCGCCACTCATCCTGTGAGTGGACACACCGCCATAGTGACAGTATTGGGCAGCGCCACTCATCCTGTGAGTGGACACACCACCATAGTGACAGTATTGGGCAGCGTCACTCATCCTGTGAGTGGACACACCGCCATAGTGACAGTATTGGGCAGCGTCACTCATCCTGTGAGTGGACACACCGCCATAGTGACAGTATTGGGCAGCGCCACTCATCCTGTGAGTGGACACACCGCCATAGTGACAGTATTGGGCAGCGTCACTCATCCTGTGAGTGGACACACCGCCATAGTGACAGTATTGGGCAGCGCCACTCATCCTGTGAGTGGACACACCGCCATAGTGACAGTATTGGGCAGCGTCACTCATCCTGTGAGTGGACACACCACCATAGTGACAGTATTGGGCAGCGCCACTCATCCTGTGAGTGGACACACCGCCATAGTGACAGTATTGGGCAGCGTCACTCATCCTGTGAGTGGACACCGCCATAGTGACAGTATTGGACAGCGTCACTCATCCTGTGAGTGGACACACCGCCATAGTGACAGTATTGGACAGCGCCACTCATCCTGTGAGTGGACACACCGCCATAGTGACAGTATTGGGCAGCGCCACTCATCCTGTGAGTGGACACACCGCCATAGTGACAGTATTGGGCAGCGCCACTCATCCTGTGAGTGGACACACCGCCATAGTGACAGTATTGGCAGCGCCACTCATCCTGTGAGTGGACACACCGCCATAGTGACAGTATTGGACAGCGTCACTCATCCTGTGAGTGGACACACCGCCATAGTGACAGTATTGGGCAGCGTCACTCATCCTGTGAGTGGACACACCGCCATAGTGACAGTATTGGACAGCGTCACTCATCCTGTGAGTGGACACACCGCCATAGTGACAGTATTGGACAGCGTCACTCACAGGATGAGTGACGCTGCCCAATAACCTCCACTCTCGCGGCCAAATTTCATTAACTAGCCACTTGGTCTTCAGTCTGGATAAGGTTAATGTCTATTTAGTCCTTAATTGGCTTGAAGAGTCATTAACTACTTGTATACAGCAGAAAGATCGTTCCATCAGGCAAGGGCTAACTACTTGTATACAGTCTAACTACTTGTATACAGTCTAACTACTTGTATACAGTCCAGTTCTTCAGAGAGGATCCTTAGAAGGAAATACAACGAGAGCTAGATCTATTAATCTATTTTCATCTATTGTGTGGTGTATGCTAATTGCATATTACTGTATTAATTTATAATGATCGATAATTATCATTGGTAATTATGGTGCAATTTGATTCAGGTATTTTCTCACGTAAGGCATTAATTAGTCAAGGGGCAGCCATCACTCAAGGAATAGCCATCACTCAAGGGGCAGCCATCACTCAAGGAGCAACCATCACTCAAGGAGCAGCTATCACTCAAGGAGCAGCTATCACTCAAGGAGCAGCCATCACTCAAGGAGCAGCCATCACTCAAGGAGCAGCCATCACTCAAGGAGCACATCACTCAGGAGCAACCATCACTCAAGGAGCAACCATCACTCAAGGAGCAGCTATCACTCAAGAGCAGCCACCACTCAAGGAGCACCATCACTCAAGGAGCACCATCACTCAAGGAGCAGCCATCACTCAAGGAGCAGCCATCACTCAAGGAGCAGCCATCACTCAAGGAGCAACCATCACTCAAGGAGCAGCCATCACTCAAGGAGCACCATCACTCAAGGAGCAGCCATCACTCAAGGAGCAGCCACCACTCAAGGAGCAGCCATCACTCAAGGAGCAGCCATCACTCAAGGAGCAGCCATCACTCAAGGAGCAACCATCACTCAAGGAGCAGCCATCACTCAAGGAGCAGCCATCACTCAAGGAGCAGCCATCACTCAAGGAGCAACCACCACTCAAGGAGCAGCCACCACTCAAGGAGCAACATCACTCAAGGAGCAGCCACCACTCAAGGAGCAGCCATCACTCAAGGAGCAGCCATCACTCAAGGAGCAGCCACCACTCAAGGAGCAGCCATCACTCAAGGAGCAGCCATCACTCAAGGAGCAGCCATCACTCAAGGAGCAGCCATCACTCAAGGAGCAGCCATCACTCAAGGAGCAGCCATCACTCAAGGAGCAGCCATCACTCAAGGAGCAGCCATCACTCAAGGAGCAGCATCACTCAAGGAGCAGCCATCACTCAAGGAGCAGCCATCACTCAAGGAGCAGCCATCACTCAAGGAGCAGCATCACTCAAGGAGCAGCCACCACTCAAGGAGCAGCCATCACTCAAGGAGCAGCCATCACTCAAGGAGCAGCCACCACTCAAGGAGCAACCATCACTCAAGGAGCAGCCATCACTCAAGGAGCAGCCATCACTCAAGGAGCAACCCACTCAAGGAGCAGCCATCACTCAAGGAGCAGCCATCACTCAAGGAGCAGCCATCACTCAAGGAGCAACCATCACTCAAGGAGCACCATCACTCAAGGAGCAGCCATCACTCAAGGAGCAGCCATCACTCAAGGAGCAGCCATCACTCAAGGAGCAACATCACTCAAGGAGCAGCCACCACTCAAGGAGCAGCCATCACTCAAGGAGCAGCCATCACTCAAGGAGCAACCATCACTCAAGGAGCAACTATCACTCAAGGAGCAACCATCACTCAAGGAGCAACCATCACTCAAGGAGCAACCATCACTCAAGGAGCAACCATCACTCAAGGAGCAACCATCACTCAAGGAGCAACCATCACTCAAGGAGCAACCATCACTCAAGGAGCAACCATCACTCAAGGAGCAACCATCACTCAAGGAGCAACATCACTCAAGGAGCAACCATCACTCAAGAGCAGCCATCACTCAAGGAGCAACCATCACTCAAGGAGCAACCATCACTCAAGGAGCAACCATCACTCAAGGAGCAACCATCACTCAAGGAGCAACCATCACTCAAGGAGCAACCATCACTCAAGGAGCAACCATCACTCAAGGAGCAACCATCACTCAAGGAGCAACCATCACTCAAGGAGCAGCCACCACTCAAGGAGCAACCATCACTCAAGGAGCAGCCATCACTCAAGGAGCAACCATCACTCAAGGAGCAACCATCACTCAAGGGCAACCATCACTCAAGGAGCACCATTAACATCATCTTGCCATATGCAAGGTCTTCTACATAAGGGAGGGACTAAAGGCAAAGCGTCAAAGCCTACGACTAATGTAGCAATGTGGGAAGGGGTCAGGATAAGGATGGAACGGTGGGAGGGTCAGGATAAGGGATGGCCGGTGGGAGGGGTCAGGATAAGGGATGGGACGGTGGGAGGGGTCAGGATAAGGGATGGAACGGGTGGGAGGGGTCAGGATAAGGGATGGAACGGTGGAGGGATCAGGGATAAGGGATTGGGAACGGTGGGAAGGGGTCAGGATAAGGGATGGGACGGTGGGAGGGGTCAGGATAAAGGATGGGACGGTGGGAAGGGTCAGGATAAGGGATGGAACGGGGGAGGGGTGTCAGGATAAGGGATGGAACGGGGAGGGGGTCAGGATAAGGGATGGGACGGTGGGAGGGGACAGGATAAGGGATGGGACGGTGGGAAGGGTTCAGGATAAGGGATGGGACGGTGGGAGGGGTCAGGATAAGGGATGGGACAGTGGGAAGGGGTCAGGATAGGGATGGGACGGGGGAAGGGGTCAGGATAAGGGATGGGACGGTGGGAGGGGTCAGGATAAGGGATGGAACGGTGGGAGGGGGGGTCAGGATAAGGGATGGGCGGTGGGAGGGGTCAGGATAAGGGATGGGACGGTGGGAAGGGTCAGGATAAGGGATGGGGCGGTGGGAAGGGTCAGGATAAGGGATGGGGCGGTGGGAGGGGTCAGGATAAGGGATGGAACGGTGGGAGGGGTCAGGATAAGGGATGGGGCGGTGGGAGGGGTCAGGATAAGGGATGGGACGGTGGGAGGGGGTCAGGATAAGGGATGGGACGGTGGGAGGGGTCAGGATAAGGAATGGGACGGTGGGAGGGGTCAGGATAAGGGATGGGACGGTGGGAAGGGGTCAGGATAAGGGATGGGACGGTGGGAAGGGGTCAGGATAAGGGATGGGACGGTGGGAGGGGTCAGGATAAGGGATGGGACGGTGGGAAGGGATCAGGATAAGGGATGGGACGGTGGAAAGGAGAAAGGAATGGTGCCCAACCACTGCAGCGGTCTCACTCCCAGGTACCTATTTTACCGCTAGAAACTATGCCCATTTGTTTCTCCCTCCACCGAGGGGATCGAACCCGGAATCTTAAGACTACGAATCCCGAGCGCTGTCCACTCTGCCGTCAGGCCCCAGCTATTAATCCTATTATAAGGGCTATCAGTCTATGGTCATATTTACCAAATGCCTTTCCAAGGTACGTGAATCATGTGAATATTGTTTTTCTTCCACTGCTGACATGATTTTGTTATAATGGTTGCGTAACTGTGACATAATCTTCCCACTGTAACTCCACTGTGCAGACCTGGACTGTGAAGTTTACTGTTCTTCCTAAAAACTGAATATTCGATTCCTGATCACTCTTTCAAAAACTTTAATTTTGTGTGACTGGTCAATAGTTTTTTTGCAACCCGTCCTCGCAAATTCGTATAGTCAATATTGACTTATTAGTTACCTGCATAGGGGACATACTAAACATAATAGTTTCCCTTGAAAAGCTTCATAGAAAACACCGACCTTACCTAACCTACTTAGTATGTTAAAATAAGCATCTTATTGCTTCGTAATTACAATTGTTACTTAACCTATTATAGATATAGTTTAGGTAATAATTGTAATTACGAAGCAATAAGATGCTTATCTTAACATACTAAGTAGGTTAGGTAAGGTCGGTGTTTTCTATGAAGCTTTTCAAGGGGAACTATTATGTTAAGTATAGCACCTATGCACATATTTATTAAGTCTATATTGACTATACGAATTTGCGAGGACGGGTTGTTTTTTGACAATGCTTTATTACCTCCCTTGTGCAGTGCTCATCAATACATCGGTGGATTTAAGTGCCTTGGGTATGTATTTTTTATATCAAGACTGTGTCTCCCTCTTTACCCTCACCGCTCGTGCACTTGGTATGTTTAAATTTCCATATAAATATGCAATTTCAAACATAGAGTGCAGAGTGAAATTGACACAGCAGACAAAACAAGGTTGTTCCAACGTAACAACAGCAGAACGAGGCGCCGTAGACGGTAACTAGAGACGCAAATGAGTCTTAGAGACATAACGAAGAGCTATTTCAGTGTTAGACATGACAATAAATGGAATACATTAAAGGTAGAAGTCGTGGAAGAAAAATCGAATCAATTTTTTAAATGTAAAGATGATTAAAGGCGACAGGAATTGGTCATTACATTAATCCACGAACATTCGAAATTAGGGGTTATCTTGAGGTTATCTTGAGATGACTTCGGGGCTTCGCGTCCCCGCGGCCCGGTCCTCGACCAGGCCTCCTTTTTGTTACACTCCCCCAGGAAGCAGCCCGTGGCAGCTGTCTAACTCCCAGGTACCTATTTACTGCTAGGTGAACAGGGAGCATCAGGGTGAAAGAAAGAAAAGTGTGTGTGTGTGTGTGTATGTGTGTGTGTGTTATAGAGAAATATATGTAGTATAGATGAAAAAAATAGATCGGTTAGAAAGGCGGGGTCCAGGAGCTAAAACACACACCGAATTCTCTACTATTACATTGAACCAAAAAGCTTCAGATGAAAGAGACCAACACACTCACTCCGGAGACTGTTGTTGTTGTTGTTTAAGATTCGCTACTTGGAACAAAAAGTTCCAAGTAGCACGGGCTATGGTGAGCCCCGTAGTGAACACTCCGGAGAGATGCTACACAAGCCACAGCCATATTACTTTGGTCCCTTCCCCCACCCCCCCTCCCCCTCGGGAGGGCCAGAAATCAACCTGAGGCCTAACCTAACCTAACCTAACCTAACCTAACCTAACCTAACCTAACCTAACCTCTCTGGTTCCTACTTCGTGTAGATCGAGTGACTGTTGTTTTGTGTGTATATATATATATATATATATATATATATAATATATATATATATATATATATATATATATATATTTACTTCTTGGTAGCTTGTGGTAGTTTAGTGTGTCGAGTGGCGTATCAGTCCCTATTGCCTTTTGTGTCCTTTGTATTTTGTAGTGTTTTCATTGGACACTTTCATTGGACACTTCCTGCTGCATGGGTAACAGCTTCTCCCCTCGTATTAACCTACCCTGGCTTTTCGCCCTGGAGAGGCCACTCCAGACCAAGAACCAGAGCCCAACTCCATAGTCTCCTGAGGCTGATGGATGCCTACTACTGATCTATTCGTGACCTCCCGACATAGTGTAGGGAGGAGACGGAACCTGTATGTAGAGTGTGTACGTAACATCAGCTGAGGCTGATAAAATAATAGGTACAGTAAAGTAAGTAAAATAGGTACCTGGGAGTTAGTCAGCTGTCACGGGCTGCTTCCTGGGGGTGGAGGCCTGGTCGAGGACCGGGCCGCGGGGACACTAAAAAGCCCTGAAATCATCTCAAGAGAGGCAGTTCTCGGGTGTAACTCAACTACCGCGCTCCCAGTCACCTGATTAAATTTATTCATTCATTCCGTTTCATTCAGCTGTTTATGTAATGAAGGTTCTGAATAACCTCAGGCCAGAGACATTAACTACATCACTCTGATCCAATTCCACTCTGGCGCGTTGATCCTGCAATCACGGCAATATTTATGTTATTCATGTGAATGTTGCAAGAGCTTGGCTTCAAGGCTGCACACTCATTACACTGATCAAGATGCAACTTTTTTTTTTGCAGGGATATTCCTGCACGGGCCCTAAGCCTCTGTTGGCTCAGCAAAGGGGGCGAGGCAGCTCCTATTTATACCACCCAGTCTCATTCATATATATGTGTAGCGCCACTCATCCTGTGAGTGGACACACCGCCATAGTGACAGTATTGGGCAGCGCCACTCATCCTGTGAGTGGACACACCGCCATAGTGACAGTATTGGGCAGCGTCACTCATCCTGTGAGTGGACACACCGCCATAGTGACAGTATTGGGCAGCGCCACTCATCCTGTGAGTGGACACACCGCCATAGTGACAGTATTGGGCAGCGCCACTCATCCTGTGAGTGAACACACCGCCATAGTGACAGTATTGGGCAGCGCCACTCATCCTGTGAGTGGACACACCACCATAGTGACAGTATTGGGCAGCGTCACTCATCCTGCGAGTGGACACACCGCCATAGTGACAGTATTGGGCAGCGTCACTCATCCTGTGAGTGGACACACCACCATAGTGACAGTATTGGGCAGCGCCACTCATCCTGTGAGTGGACACACCACCATAGTGACAGTATTGGGCAGCGTCACTCATCCTGTGAGTGGACACACCGCCATAGTGACAGTATTGGGCAGCGCCACTCATCCTGTGAGTGGACACACCACCATAGTGACAGTATTGGGCAGCGTCACTCATCCTGTGAGTGGACACACCGCCATAGTGACAGTATTGGGCAGCGCCACTCATCCTGTGAGTGGACACACCGCCATAGTGACAGTATTGGGCAGCGCCACTCATCCTGTGAGTGGACACACCGCCATAGTGACAGTATTGGGCAGCGCCACTCATCCTGTGAGTGGACACACCGCCATAGTGACAGTATTGGCAGCGCCACTCATCCTGTGAGTGGACACACCGCCATAGTGACAGTATTGGGCAGCGTCACTCATCCTGTGAGTGGACACACCGCCATAGTGACAGTATTGGGCAGCGCCACTCATCCTGTGAGTGGACACACCGCCATAGTGACAGTATTGGACAGCGCCACTCATCCTGTGAGTGGACACACCACCATAGTGACAGTATTGGGCAGGCCACTCATCCTGTGAGTGGACACACCGCCATAGTGACAGTATTGGGCAGCGCCACTCATCCTGTGAGTGGACACACCGCCATAGTGACAGTATTGGGCAGCGCCACTCATCCTGTGAGTGGACACACCGCCATAGTGACAGTATTGGGCAGCGTCACTCATCCTGTGAGTGGACACACCGCCATAGTGACAGTATTGGGCAGCGTCACTCATCCTGTGAGTGGACACACCACCATAGTGACAGTATTGGGCAGCGCCACTCATCCTGTGAGTGGACACACCACCATAGTGACAGTATTGGGCAGCGCCACTCATCCTGTGAGTGGACACACCGCCATAGTGACAGTATTGGGCAGCGCCACTCATCCTGTGAGTGGACACACCGCCATAGTGACAGTATTGGGCAGCGCCACTCATCCTGTGAGTGGACACACCGCCAAAGTGACAGTATTGGGCAGCGCCACTCATCCTGTGAGTGGACACACCACCATAGTGACAGTATTGGGCAGCGCCACTCATCCTGTGAGTGGACACACCGCCATAGTGACAGTATTGGGCAGCGCCACTCATCCTGTGAGTGGACACACCGCCATAGTGACAGTATTGGGCAGCGTCACTCATCCTGTGAGTGGACACACCGCCATAGTGACAGTATTGGCAGCGCCACTCATCCTGTGAGTGGACACACCGCCATAGTGACAGTATTGGGCAGCGTCACTCATCCTGTGAGTGGACACACCGCCATAGTGACAGTATTGGGCAGCGCCACTCATCCTGTGAGTGGACACACCGCCATAGTGACAGTATTGGGCAGCGCCACTCATCCTGTGAGTGGACACACCACCATAGTGACAGTATTGGACAGCGTCACTCATCCTGTGAGTGGACACACCGCCATAGTGACAGTATTGGCAGCGCAACTCATTCTGTGAGTGGACACACCGCCATAGTGACAGTATTGGGCAGCGTCACTCATCCTGTGAGTGGACACACCGCTATAGTGACAGTATTGGCAGCGCAACTCATCCTGTGAGTGGACACACCACCATAGTAACAGTATTGGGCAGCGCCACTCATCCTGTGAGTGAACACACCACCATAGTGACAGTATTGGGCAGCGCCACTCATCCTGTGAGTGAACACACCACCATAGTGACAGTATTGGGCAGCGCCACTCATCCTGTGAGTGGACACACCACCATAGTGACAGTATTGGGCAGCGTCACTCATCTTGTGAGTGGACACACCGCCATAGCAGCATGTACAACACTCCCCAATAGGAAGAAAACCCGCTGGGTTGTTCATCCTGTCACTTGTACCCAGACACAGCTGGGACTTGCTTAACTGTCTCAAGTGAACAGCTCCTCAAACAAGAAGATTAACATCTGTCAACTCTTAAAATCTTACATTGTCTTACAGGTGCAAAATGGGGAAATCTTTTAAGAGCACTATCTATATTTGACAAAAGGATTTACCTAACTCAGACAATGTGGGGTTTATTATTCTACACATATTTCTAAGATATTCATATTCTCTCAGGTAGTGGTCAAGGCGGTGTCCATCACTCTCACCACAGATTCTGCAACTCCGCTGCTCAACTGTTGTTTCCATTCCGAATCTCCATGAATATTTGTATCCCAGACGGATTCTCGCTATTACTGATTCTCTCCCTCGTCCTCCTCCTCTTCGGCCATAAAGACTGGGATTGCCAGCTGCAACCATGTTGTACCATCGTACAGATTCACTGGTTTGTGCTTCTATCCTCCTTTCCTCAGTTACCTTGTCACGGTGATGTTGCCTGACAATACCTCTAATTTGTAGTAGAGTCTTGGGTATGAAGTATTCAATATGGTCTCCTTCAGCGCCTTCAGCAGCCAGCACATCTGCTCGTTCATTCCCACATATCCCAACATGGGAGGGGATCCACAGAAACTTGATGACTCTTCCCTAGTTAGTTAGTACCCCTCACAGCTCTTAGCAACTATCACTAGATTTTTTGACAGATTTTTATTAAGGCTTTGAACGCTGCTTTTGAATCAGTGCAAATTACTGCACCATTTGTGTTTCTTTCAAGAAATCTTAATGTCATAACAATGGCAGTTAACTCCGCTTGCGTTGAAGAGGCATAGTTCTCAATACGTGATTTTTCTTCACTTGTGTTTTGAAAGGGATTATTCCAAATTACCGTGTATGCTGCACCAGCCCTGCCATTGGCAGGATCAGATGACTCATCAGTGTATATTTGATCTAATTCATTCCCAGCTTCTTTATAAATATCCTCAAGATACTTGTGCCTCATTTCTTGTGGTATCATGTTGGACGTTTTCGTTGTCATCTCATTGATGATAATCTTGCACGAGTCATCCTCCCAGGGAGGTAACCTCTCTACAGGCAGGAGCTCACGGGCTTGCTCAAGCAAGTGAAGTTCTACGAGGTAGCAGACTGATCTGTGATGCCAATGTATGTTTCTCCTGTTTCCTCCTGTAAGTAACACAGAACTCAGTTTTTTCTTAGCAATATCATTGTAATGGGGATCTCTGGCTATCCTAATTGCAAGCTTAGCATTCAGCTCCTGATTCTGCTATTAACACTGGGTGAGAGGAGCCAGAAGTGACAACTCCTTTCGTAGATTAGTTGTTTTGAGTGGTTCTTGGGACTCCAAGAGTGATTGTCATGACTTCATTTTGTACGCTTTAAAGTCTCTTCATACCGCTTTGGGAGTAGGTGCACAGAACTGGTGCGGCATAGTCTATGACGGAGCGCACATAGGCTGTGCACATCATTTTAAGCACGGCAATAGAGGCTCCTTGTCCATTCCAGGTCATAGCTTTCAGTGCCCTGACTCGACTTTTGCATGTTCCTATGAGTTGATTGAGCTCCTCTTTCTTCCCCTTGTTAGAGCCGACAGTGACGCCAAGGTACCGATAGTGGTCAACCCATTCAAGTGTTACACCATTAATTTTTAGTTCTTCATTTTCTCTCCGCTTGTGATGAGAGTATGTTTTTGTCTTGTTTGTGGAGAGAGTGAAACCGAGCTCAGTACATTTCCTTGCAAGGAGTTCAATGGACTGTTCAATTTTTCCCAAGGTGGGAGCTTGTATTAGAACATCATCTGCATATCCCACTTGTTGTGTTCCTTCCGGAAATTCAATATTGCAATAACGTTCATAAGAATGTTAAATAGTGTGAGGCTTAAGACCCCTCCTTGGGGGATCCCGAGTTCCATATTCATTGTTCTGGAGACTGTTCCATTGAAGCAAACCTTGACCTTCCTCCCTGTG